>JBBBDQ010001492.1:3180000-3417500 GCA_037127315.1 Ascarosepion bandense
ATGGATTAGTTTTAAAGCTTTCATTACACCCGAGCAACGCCGGGCTATACTGCTAGTGCCAAATAAAACAGTTAAGGAAGCTGTATGTTGGGGTTTATATTTTTGGGTCAACCGTCATAATATGAAATCGTATGTCTTTAGAGATATTATTGATTGTTACTTTTCTCTGAGGGAAGACAAAGAAAACAGGTTAATTATAACAGCGATGTTGATATCTGGATTGAAAGACTCATATCATTTGAAATCATGTTATAAATTTTACAAGACAAACTTTGTACGCCTTATTTGAATGGACTATAAATGGGATCACCGATTTTCATAAATGCTCCTTAGCCGATAAATTTAAGTAAAAACCTTATACGTTTCGATATTTTTCTTAATTTAACAGTGACTGAAAATTTCAAACAGAAATGTAAAAATGTTATGAAACTGATTAAAAACGGCAACTCTGTTGTTGTGGCAGACATATTTGTTACAATCGGAAAACAATCGTCTAATTATTATGAATAAATTCTTTGGTATCATGGTTTATTATTAGCAATGGACTTGAAACATCACGGTCATATTTGGATCAACAAATGTTCTGAATCTTTAAAAAACTTTAGCAGTTTGTATATATCCTACTCCAAAGACATATGCAAAAAGACACACGCACGCCCATGCACGCAGACGCAGGCACACACCAGGTGCAGACTGCGGAAGTGACCACGTCCCAGTCATCTGCAAACTAAGGGTGAAACTCCGAAGACTGAAGAAGTCCAGCACATCACCAAGGCTGCAATACGACACACTAGAGGATGACCTCACCCTGCAGAAAGAATACAATAACAGCGTGAGGAAGAAATATGAAGAACAAATTGGAAAAGGGCACTCAAAATGGGAGTCACTAAAAGAAGCAATGGTGACTTCAGCGAACAACATAGCCCCAAAGGAAATTAGACGCAGAAAAAAACCGAGTGGATGACCGATGAGATCCTCCACATGATGCAAAAGAGACAAAAAATAATGCCAAGACATGGAGCAGGGTACAAGAAACTTCACAGGGAGATAAGAAACAAATGCAGACAAGCCAAGGAGGAATGGCTCAACAACAAATGCGAAGAAGTAGAGAGACTGAGCAGGGCCAACAAAGCAGAGATGCATAAAGAGATAAGAGAACTGACAGGACAAAAAAACCTGCTCCTCAACAGGATGCATAAAATCCATATTAGAGAAAGGGGAAATACTCCAGAGATGGGAAGAATATATAAAGGATCTTTTTTGCGACAAGAGAGAACAACCGAGAATACACAAGGAGATGGATGGACCGGAAATATTAAAACCCGAAGTGGAAGCTGCAATGGCCAAAATGAACAGAAACAAAGCAGCTAGTCCAGACTGCATAGTGATAGAGCTGCTGACAGCCTTAGAAGAATATGGCATAGAAAGAATTACCGACATAATAAACGAGACTTTTAGCAGCGGAATAATACCACATGACCTATGCAAGTCGATATTTATAGCACTGCCGAAGAAACCAGGTGCAAACGAGTGTGAACTACACAGAATTATCAGCTTAATGAGCCACATTACCAAACTGATGGTCAGAATCCTGATGAATAGAGCGAGAAGCAGAATCAGGCCAGAGATAGGGCAGGAACAGTGCGGGTTCGTCAAAGACACTGGAACAATGAACGCCATATCCATGATTAGCATGCTCTCCGAAAGGGCAATACAAATGAAAAAAGATTTATACCTATGTTTCATGGACTATGCGAAGGCATTCGACAAGATACGACACAAAGAATTGATGGAGATGCTCGGCAACCTAGATATTTTTGGTTAAGACATAAGAGTGATCAAGAATCTCTACTGGCAGCAAACGAATTGCGCACACGGAAAAGAAACTACATGACCTCATACAGAAGATAGCGGTGGAGAGTGACAAAAAAGGACTACAAATAAACTTTACAAAAACTGGGTGCATGGTCATCAGCAAAAGGTACAACCTAAAATGCCAAATAAATGTGGGAGATACCAGAATCAAGCAAGTACAAAAATTTAAATACTTAGGAAGTGTCCTAACTGGAGATGGAAAATGCGACACGGAGATCCGAAGGCGAATTGGCATGGCAAAAGATGCGTTCCAGAAGCTGAACAAAGTACACACAGTAACACACAGGAAAATCTCACTGGAAACAAGGAAAAAGAACTGCTACGTGATGTCAGTCCTTCAATACGGCAGTGAATGCTGGACAATATCATCGAAAATGAGGACAAAACTGGAAGCAGCGGAAATGTGGTTCTACACAAAGATGCTGCGGATATCGTGGACTGAGCATGCAAGCAACGATGAGGTATTAGAAAGAATGGCAACAAAAAGGAAATTCTTACTGAGCATCAGGAAGAGACAACTGAAGTTCCTGGGACACGCAATGAGGAAGGAGAGCCTGTAGAACCTGATACTGACTGGCCAAATAAAAGGAAAGAGAGACAGGGGAAGGCAGCGGATAACATATTTGCAGGGACTGATCAGGTAGCTGACGGAACGGGGGTTGACAGGAGTAACAGGAGCAAACATACTAGAAGCCACAAGGGATAGGGAGATGTGGAGAACCTGAAAGGACAGGGCAGTTAGAAGAAGAAGAAATGTTGTATTTTTACTCGACAATTCATATATACTGGCCAATGGGACATTATCGGTAGTAAAGTCTTATCCCAACAGCTATTGGAGGGGTGGTAACAGTCATGTTTCAAATTATTTTAGGCACGATTGAGTGTAAATAATTGTTGATCAGAATGCAGTTTCTATTTTATAAATTTGTTTGTTTACTTTTTATTTGTTGTTCGTGATTGCTTTTATTAAGTTTACTTGAGGTTGTGTTTATTCGTAGTTTGCTAATTTATTTTTATCCTGACGTCAATGTCTATTTTTATATTTACGTAAGCTTTATTCTTCGTAGTCACCATTTTAACATATAAATATAGATTAAAACTGTTTTTATTGTGTGTATATATATATATATATATATATATATATATATATATATATAGTGTGGTAATTTATTTTTTATTTATTATTAAATTTATTTTCCTTATTTTCATTCGCATACGCTGTATTTCTGATATTGAGTTCTTTTGCCCTTATATAATATGTACAATAAAACTATCTTTTATGACACACACACACACACACACACACACACACACACACACACACACACACACACACACACACACACAGACATAGATAGATAGATAGATAGATAGATAGATAGATAGATATGATAATGAACAGACTGAGATAGATAGATAGATAGATAGATAGATAGATAGATATGATAAGAACAGACTGAGATAGATAGATAGATAGATAGATAGATAGATAGATAGATAGATAGATAGATAGATAGATAGATATGAACAGACTGAGATAGATAGATAGATAGATAGATAGATAGATAGATAGATAGATAGATAGATAATGAACAGACTGAGATAGATAGATAGATAGATAGATAGATAGATAGATAGACTGAACAGACTAGATAGATAGATAGATAGATAGATAGATAGATAGATAGATAATGAAGAGACTGAGATAGATAGATCGATAGATAGATAGATAGATAGATAGATAGATAGATAGATAGATAGATAGATAGAAATAAAATATAAATCGGAATCCAATACAATGGTACGACAAAGAGCAAAGAAGAAACGGTTATCAATCTAACAGGTTTCACATTTATTAAAGCTTCACCAGAAAATAAAATATGGAGACCAAGATAAAAAATCCCTCAATAACACCAGAGTCTGACACTTAAATAGAGCTACTAATAAAAAAAACATATGATTTTTATGAAGTCGTAACGTTCAAATGTCACGTGACAAATTTTGGGCCCAATCGGATTATTAGTTTGCAAATTACATTTATTTAAGTGAAGCTACTGTTGCAAATTTTCAAAACAATGGAAAAATCTGAATGCCATGTATTGATAAAGCATTGCTTTCTGATGGAAAAAATACTGTTCAAGTAAAGCAATGGTTTGTTAAGTGTTATTCAAACTCTGATCCATCGAAAACAACGGTTAAGAGATGGTATGCTGACTGTAAATGCTGTCATCACAGAAGATGCTGAATGCTCAGGTCGCCCAAAATCGGCAGTTGTCTCGAAAAACACCAAAAAATACACGAACTCATTGTGGCCAATCGTAAATTGAAGTTGCGTGAGATGCAGAGGAGTTGAACATATCAAAAGTCAGTGTATTTCACCAGCGAAAACTTTGATTAAAGTAGGTGCCTCGTTTGCTCACACTCGATCAAAAACAACAACGTGACGACGATTCATAATGTTGTTTGAAACTATTTCAACCCAACAAGAAGTTTTTGCGTGAATATGTGACAATTGATGAAATATGGATCCACTACTTAACTGTGGAGTCCAATCGGCGGTCAGCTGTGTGGACAGCACGAGGTGAAAGTCGTCTAAAGCTACCAAAGACGCAAACATCAACAGGCAATGTTTTGATTTCCGTATTTTCGGATGTGCATATTCTTGGTGCGTTTGAAGGAAGAAATCGCCAAAAATCGTAGAAGAAAAAAGTGATTTTTCACCAAGACAACTTACCGTGTCACAAGTCGATCGCATCGATGGAAAAACTACAGGAATTGCACTTCGAATTACCTCCTCATCCACCCAATTCTCTAGACCTGGCCCCAACGTCTAGTGGTTGCTTGCAGACCTCAAAAGAATTTTCCAAGGAAAGAGATTTGGCTCCAATGAAGAAGTGATATCGGAAACTGAGGCGTATTTTGAGGCCAAAGACAAATCGTTCAACAAAAAGGGCATCGAACTGTTAGAGAAGCATTGGAATCAGTATATCACCCCTAGAAAGAGATTATGCTGATGAATAAAGTCGAATTTTGCCCCCCAAATTGTTTTAGTTAGGCCCGGGATGTATTGAGTGATGTGTTAGATAGATAGATAGATAGATAGATAGATAGATAGATAGATAGAAACAGTGTCATGAAAGAAATCGTCACTGAAAAATGACTTATTTTTATACCGGTATTTGTCATCAGATCATGTCTTCCCAATTTTTGTGTAGCTTCTTTCATAAAAGCCACTGAACTGTGGGGAGCAAGAATCATGTTTTCCTTTCTTTTGTCTTATTTAGCCCAAATATTTAACAATAATTACACAATTAATCTTGCCTTTCTTTTAATTTTTATTTATCTCGTTATTTTCATTTTATCTCATTTCTTTGAATAATTATTTGGTTATAAATTTTGGTATCTGCAAAAAATCTCTATTAGCTTAAGGTTGTGGGATTATATTATGTCATTTTGTGCATATAGATAGAGTAGTAAAATTCTGATTTCGTGCTTTGCTTTTGAAAATAATCTCTATTTTTTTTTTGTACTCTGGAAAGGCCTATCTTACATTGTTATGGGGTGCTTTTGTAAATGTTACTCCATCAATTTCGACATGATTTATTGAAATCCATATTTGTTTTCTGAGTGTTATGCTATTTGCATATCAATACCTTTTCTTTTTTTCCAGGATTTCATTAACAGCCTCGTGTCCAATGGATCTGAGGCGATACCCAATGGATACACAGGAATGTTCCCTTTTCCTGGAAAGCTGTAAGAATATGTTTTGTTCCTCTTGCATAAACATATATATATATATATATATATAGATATATGTGTGTGTGTGTGTGTGTGTGTGTGTATGTGTGTGTGTGTGTGTGAAAAGAATTAAAATCTGGTCATTGGAATCGACACTGCGTGGCCACCGGCAATTTCATATCTATTGAGCCAGTTTAATATCGGGTGTCAGCTGTGGTGCGGAAGATATCGGCTCGGAAAATCGGAGAGCTGGGTTCGAATTCGTTGCATTCATTTACGCGCAAATACCCTTGAGACAAATATTAGTCCGTCTCTTCTCACTTCAGCTATATTTGAAATATCAGAACAGATTGGTTTCTATTGCCTTGGTTGGCAACCAGTCTACCGCAGAAAAATATTATGCCCAGTTAGTCAAGTCTCTTTTGAGAAATGATCGCCCAAGCGTGTTTCACGTATGGCCCGAAACTGATCCATTGAAACGTGAAATTGACAGTTATCGTGCAGTATGGTTTCCTATGTCAACAATATCTAAATCTATAAATTATCTCTCCCCAAACACTAAACATTCCTTTCCCATTAGTATATAAAAATTTAAAATATATATATATTATTATTATTATTACTATTATTATTATTATTATTATTGTTTATTTACACTCACACACACAGGCACACACAGGCACACACACAGACACACACACACACACAGACACACACACACACACACACACACACACATATATATATATATATATATATAAATATATATATATATATATATATAATGAGAAAACGTTGACTTCACTTATATTATTTACATTGTTCTGACTTTTGTCTACATTCTTACTGCCACGTTTACGATGTTTCGGCCTCTGTACGATCTGGCTCTCTTCAGGTGCTAAGAATTTATAAGTTATTCTGATTTTCTTGGCCATGCAGCCTATTCCGATAATAATCATTTCCAAGGTAAGTATTTTTCAAGTAAGATATAATGAAACTTATTTACAAAGCATTAAAAAAAGAATGTTGCTTTGTTTAAAGAACGTTTTAAGTCTGTTTAAATCAGGTGATTATCGCTAACGATTAATTGACAAAAAAAATTAAACTATTTACATTGTTCGGACTATTATCCCCATCTTTATTGGCTTTATTACGACATTTTGGAAGTTGTACGCTCCGGCCTTCTTCAGATGCTAAGAATTTTGAAGCGAACCATTTATTTTGATCACTGGGTATATCATTCTCATTCCACGTGCAATGCCACTTTTGGTGGCAATGTAGTTATCTCTCTTTACCTTAACTCTCTTAGTTATTTGTTCACCTGCAGTAGCCTGGTATTGAATTCAGAAGTCACTTGAACCAACCAACGTCCATATCCACTAGGCCATATATCCTTAAAGCCGAAACGTCTTAAACCTGGTTGTTAGGATACGGACAATAGTCCGAACAATGTAAATAGTGTAAATATTACCTCATCTCAGAAATATAGACAAATGCTGCCTTTCCTTGTTCTTTATTGAGTGAAACTCTAAATGGCTAGTATTTATTTCATTTTGTTCTTGTTATTTTTCATCGCAATGAATCAAAAACTATTCAAATGGTATCAACAGAACTTACACTTTGATATATAAACAAATAAATTTCATGTATTACATGGAAATAAGGAATGAATTTTAGATAATCGTGTCTCATCCTTAAGGAATCCGTTTCGTAAAGTCGGCTTCTCATGACAGCAGATCAAATATCGCTATCGGTTCGTTTTGTTTACAATCCACACTGTTCACTTACTATATAATGGCGGCATGAGTACCAAAATTATCACTAACAAAATAAAACTAAGCCCAATAAACTAAAACAAAGTAAATAAATATAATTAACAATATTTCATCTATGCACTTCAAAATATTTTCAATTAACAATTTAAAAATACTTTTTTCATACTTCTTTAGGCGACCCACATTTGAAAATAAATTTGGCCTCAGTTATGAACCTATTACGAATTAATACCCAATTAACGTTGTTAAGTTTGATTTGAAGTAAGGGCAGGTTCATCACCCATAGAAAGGACATCTTGAGCTGTAATAAAAATTATTCTTAAATACGAGCGTAAAAAAACTCCTTAACACCAGGCGTTAATTTCAATGAAGACAGAGTGAGCCAAGCTAATATATGGAACAAGATGAAAGAACTTAAGTATGGGCAAGAGAAACTAAAATAAAACAAATAAAGAAATTTAAATACCTGGGAAGTTTTCTGACAGATGACGGAAAGTGCGATACTGAGAACCGAAGACGCATTGGCATGATCAAGGACGCATTTTATAAGCTAACCAGAGGACTGAGAGATAGGAAAATCTTATTAGAAACAAAGAAAAGAGTGCTGGACTGCTATCCGATGTCAGTTCTTCTGCATGACAGCGTATGTTAGACGATCTTTTCGATAGTGTAGGAGAGGATTGAGGAAACAGAAATGTGGTTCTACAGAAGGATGCTGGGTATACCGAGCACGTGAGTAAAGACGAGGTGTTGGAGAAAAGGGAAAAGAGAATATGTAACGGATAAGAAATTAACTAAAATCAACATTTTTTTTCACTTTTACAAAAATTGACAATGACGTGTGAAATCCTGGGTTTTCACAAACATAAAAAGGATTGACCATGTGCTAAAAGAAAAAGTCGAACCTAGATTTTGCAAGTAGGTGTTAAAATGATTTTTGACGAATGGGAGCGATTTGGATGTCTTGACGACTTAGCGATACTGTGTTAAATTCAAAAAGTCAGTCATGAGTCAGAGAGAGAGGAGCAACGAAAGAGCGATAGATTCACACATCTAAAATGTAGCTTCAAAATTCAAGCGACCCGAGCATTGTCCTCTTACACTTTCTCCTTATCCCTTTCAACAATTACTACGACTAACATTTTGTACGAACTCTACCCTTAACTTCTTATTAATATTTTTAATTCTACAACTTATGTTATTCCTCCTTTTTATAAATTTCTATTTTAACATTCAAAATGTATATTTTATTATTCCACTCTTCTACACTAATCCACACATTCCAACTGACTACCAACTTTCTGATGATGAAAAGCCTTCTGATGATAATTCTGCATAAATCTTATAAGCTGTAGGGAGTTCGGTTAAGTCTGACAAAAGGCTGAAACAAAGAAAAATTAACCAGCTCACTACGCTACACAGGTGACTCCAGACGTACACGGAACACGCACCCTTACGTTACAAATAAAGCTCATACTTAGGATCAGAAAGAGACAACTGAAGTTTCTAGAACATATAGTGAGAAAGAAGGGTCTGGAGAATCTAATACTCACTGGACGAATAGAGGGGAAACGATACAGAAGAAATCAATGCAAGTCATATGTGATAGGCTTGAAAAATGGATGGCAAAGCGGAGTTTGGGAGAATTGCCAAGATTAAAAATATTAATAGCGACAAGGGACAGGGGCAAGTGGAAGTCTATGATCGCCTACGTTCTAAAGGGACAAGGCACATGAAGAAAAACATGATGTGAAATAAATGGGCCTAGAAAGCGTTCAGAAATAATATTCCCAGACTCTCACCAGAGATAAAGAGAGAGAGAGAGAGAGAGAGAGAGAGAGAGAGAAGTAGAGAAGGAAGGAGAATTAGTAGTGATAGAAGAAACTTCACAGACAGAAAAAAAAAAATTAAGCTAAACTCCTGTCTTTTTATCGACCATATTCTTAGACATTAGCTGGATGATGGGAATACAATAGAACATTACATTTAATCGATATTCATTCTTTTCAACATTCGTTTGAGCTTAAATACAGACAGGATAAAAAGTATAAAACAATTCTTTTTTTTTTATTTCGTTACAAGCAAATATCGTTACTTATGTGGAAAATGCGCAAATGCTAGCAATATCTTCTTTTACCAGAACATATGCATCAAAAAGTCCTTTGAAATACGAGGAATTATTTGCAGCTTAACGTAAACAAGTTTCATCGATATACAGAGGTCCCTCGATTAGTGCGTCATTTATGTACATTAAAAGGTACACACTAATTAAAAGCGCATTAATCAAACATATTAACTTATAGGAAATTAAATAATTTGCATCTCAAATGCTAGTCTCACTCCTAATTAATATCTAATTTGCGCACTTTTTAATTAAAATCTTGGGCTTCTAGACAAGGTACATCGGAGGGTCTGTAATGTGATCGATACCGACTTAGCAGACCGCCTGCAGTCTCTCTCTCTCTCACCGGCACGACGTGGCTTCACTGTGTCTCTTCTATAAATACTTTCACGGCTTCTGCTCCAATGAACTTAGATCACTGGTGCCCCTAGGTTCGAATTTGCACGAGATACTAGATTAGCAACTAGATCCCACCCCTTTACAGTGAAACCGATAAAATGCAACCGCAACTTCTACTCCAACAGTTTCTTTTCTCGCACTTCCCGAATGTGGAATTCTCTTCCAGATGACTGCTTCCCCGACGGCTACAATCTCCAGGAGTTTAAATGTAAGGTCAATAGACACCTCCTAACAAACTAACTTCCATTCTTTCAAACACACTAACTTCCATTCTTTCAAACACTCTTCCAACCCACCCAACTATCTATCACCCCCCTTCTGACATTTCCTATATCTAACCACTCTTCCTATTTACCTCCCCCTATGTAGCTCCAAGCGCAATAGTGGCAGTGGAATGCCTTGCTTGGTATGAAATGATTAAAAAAATATATCAGAAGATAAAATAGAAATTCTATGAAATAATGTTTATTAATCTGATTTTTATGAAAGAATTATTTATGCTGCATGGTATTCCTCTGTTCTTCTTCATGTGCCGTGTCCTTTCGAGACCTAGGTGATCATGGATTTCCACTTGACCCTGTCTCTTGTCACTCTCAATATTTTCCTTTATTGTGATGCTAAGAAAAGATCCCTTCAGATTTTCTGAAAATTTGTCGGCTTTTGTCTTCATCAAGTTTTGCATCTAAACATTTACTTTGAAATTATTCAATGACCATGAAAAATTCTTGTAATTCCTTTTCTTGTCATCTTCTTATATTGACGAGTAGGAAAATACTAAAATCTAAAACAAGAAAAATTCAATCTAATTTTTTTTAAAATAACTTCGTGTAACGTTGTGTATATTTTCTATTTTAGGAAATTTTCCAAACATATCATAATCATTAGTATTTTAACCTGAAAATGTTTTTAAAAATTTTACCATAAAAAATTCATACATCTTTTGTATTTCAATATTTTTTAATAAATGTAAAAAGATATCTGCTTTAAATTAAAGTGTTTATTTTTTGTCTTAATAATAAATAATTTCCTTGTAAGTTCTTTAAAATAAAAAGATGAAGAAAAAGGTTAAAATATTCAACACATTTTTAAGAAAGGCAAATATTTAAATATATATTTTTATTACCGGTTTATATTATACAATTTGACCATGGAAGCACGATGGAGTAATAGGAGCTTCGACTGAGGAATTGGAGAGTCGAGTTTTACATGAGTTTGTTACATACACTTTCGTACAAATACAATTAGGAAAGACAAGAAATCCATTTATTTTCTCCTTGGTTATACGTTACATAGGAAGACAAGCTGTGACCTATAGACTTGGAAAGTAACTGCTCTAAAAGAACTACTCTGAATTTAGAAGCTCCACTTAAGTTTTATATATTCTCATAAACAAATGAAAGATTTAAACAGAAATGAATAAGAAGAATGTTTTACCTTTATTTTCCATTGAGTCAAATGATAGTAGCCCTGCAAATATCCTAGAAGAAAGTTGACTTTAGAAAACTAACATTTGTTTTAGTCCCTATTTTGCTTTATTTTTTTCATAACCTAACAGTTAAAATCGTATTTACATAGTTTGCAAGTATGATTAAAACGAAAATTAACGTAACCTTTAAAATTTATATTCTTGATTTTTTTAACACTGTTTATTGTTTAAGCATTGCAACATTTCTTTTGAACGGCTATTGCATTTCAACGGCGTCTGTCAATTCTTCCTCTTGGGCATTTAATATTGCTTTATTCACGATTGATATCTTTATTCACGATGGATATCATACTTATTTCCTGCATCTCAAACACTTTTTAAGGATTATTCATGAATAGTAATTTTTTTATCTCGTCATTTACATCCTGAATGTGCGTGAGTGGTGCAGTGGATATCGGCCCGAAACGAGAAATCGGAAAGCCGAGTTCGAATTCCAGTTGCATACACTTTTTCACAAATGCCGAAAGGTATTAATCCGTATCTTTTCCCTCGATCTATGGGTGAAATAGCATGACATATTGGATTCTACAGCCTTGGTGGGAACCAGTCTGCCACAGAAGTTAATAGCAACCTACTGCAAGAGGATTCTACTGTCAGTTATGTCTCTTTCGAGACGTGATCACCCAAGCGTGTATTACAAATAGCACTTAACTTAAATTATGGATAAAATATTTAGTCTTTTCACCCCAAGCAAGACGATAATACCACTAAGAAGCAAGAGTCTACTGGAATTGAATGAGAATGTGAAGTATTTAAAAAAAAGAAGTGAAAATTGTAAGCAAGAAACAAGAGATAAATATCTACTCCTGTTTAAATGACCAAAGACGAGTGTGAAGCGTACGATAGACGAAAGTATCTAATTAAATTAAAACTAAATTATTAACCCATTTTAACCCAGTATCATCATTTGAGGACACCATAAAAATCTGTTAAAATGATGGGTATAAATCATTATATAAAACCATTATTATATATAAGTAGTGAGCACATACTGATTCATCAATAAAATTACCTTCCAAATATTGCCCGGTTGGAAGAAAAATTCTTGTGATTTGTAAATGAATTCAATATTCTAAAACCTGAGGACACTATGTTAAAATTGGTTAAAGAAAATTCAAAATGTGTCAGTTTTTTAAACATTACTTTATTCAGGTGAATTTCAAAATTATACTAAGCCTTGAAATTATTTTTATTATTTATCCTCACGAAAATGACCAGCAGGGGATGGGACCGTTCTTTGCGTTTTGGTGCTAAGCAATACGTGTATTAAGATAAGACAGTTTTCGGTGAACCTCTTTGTTGCTTTGTGTGATATAAACTAATAACATCAGTAATTCGCACATTAACAAATAATGAATCACCAACCATAATATCAATTTCTAGAGAAGAAGACTTGTTGATTTATCGTAGCAATTTTGCTAGTAAGTTTGGTTTAATTAACTTAATAATTAAACACAAAGTTTTTTTTTTCATATAATTAAAAATAAATTATTTAATCTGATTTGTTTATTATACTTTTTAAAATATTCTTTCATTTTATTATATAACTTGAGTCTGAATTTTTGTTTTTGGTTGTTGTTTTTTGTTTTTGTTTTTGTTTTTTTTTTCTTTTTGGCGGCATACCAACCTGTTGCGGGTTACTTATACCGAAATCTATATATTTTCTTTACAATTTTGTTCTATATTTGTAAATAAAAATGGTTTAGTAACACAAGCCTTACTAATTAACCAAACTGGGGAAAAAGAGGTGTATTCGTACATTTTGCACGTGGATTTGAGAGCAACGAACCCAACTGGAATTGGAAATCGGCTCTGCAATTGACAATTCCGAGTCATTAGACATTACAACACTCGAAAATTTAAACTTACAGCATCAAGCGGTCACCCATCTAGGTACTGGCCAGGCGCAACATTGCTTAAATTCAATGATTTTATGGGAACAGGCGTTTCAACGTGATGTGGCAGTAAATCTTGACTTTTGGGGATGAAGAATCATCATTACTTGTATGACTTACATTCAAACTAATGACCTCATCTTAGTTGTTATCACAACGTTTAAGCTGCTGTTCACTCTGGCCTTCTTCGGGTGTCTTTAAATCCAGGCAATCTTCAGTTCAAAATATTTAAGATTTATCTGGATCGACCGACATCTGAAAATATCACAGAATGCAACCGTTGTAAATAATAACATCATTGAGGAAATTGATCTGAATTTAAATCATATATCATTACTGTTTTTTTCTTTTTTGAAAGTAATTTATTCAAGATTTCAAATTCAAATTCGAAAAGTTTTACTTTCTTCAATTTTTATTTAGGTTCTCCATCATGAATTTGAGGAAATTCTATTTTTAAAATTATACTTATTTTTCATCCAGGTAAACGCAACATGGAAATCCGAAAGCGAACGTTGCCTTTCAAAAGCTAAACATAACTATTAAGAAACGCGGAAATTTCGTTAGAAACAAAGAATAGATATCACAGAGTATTTCGACACGAAATACTTTGTGATATCACTTTTATTTCATAAATCCCGAATCTGCGTCAATTTTCCCGCAGAGAAATAGAAAAAATGTGAAAACGGATATGTGCTTCTACAGAAGTATGATGAGAATGCTATGGGCAATGCATGTGATCAACAAAGAAATCTTTATACAAAATAAAAAAAAGAATCTGAAGTGATAATTGAATATTCTAGGAAGCAAACTAAGTATATAGACTTTTGAAAATTTGACACGACATAATGAAAGCAAGCGGAATTAATGGAAACAACGAGTAACCAACAAAACAAGCACAAAGACATGAATAGCTGATCAGAGAGTAGTATAATAGCAAAGTGGTAAAAGTTACAAAAGAAAATTATGGAGAGTTATAATCCTAGAAGAACAGAAAACAGAAGTTTGTTTTTATTTTTTGAATGGTATTACATTCAGCTTTATTTTAACCTTGAAAATAACAAAATTGTTTTAGAAAAGATTTTAAAAGAGATTCATAATAATTTCCCTCCCAGCCATCGTCAGTGCAAAGCTATATAATAATTATGTATTTAATTAATTTCTATTAATATAACTCATTTTAGAATTAGAATCTAGCTTACTGGACATGAGAGAAAAGGTGGCGATTTTTAAGAGGTGAGGAAAAATAAAGTTTTTACTTTTAGCAAAGGTCAATAATCGGACTGGGTTGAGAAATCAGATATCTTACTATCCCACTACCCTATCTAAAGGGGTGACCCACCCGGCAGAGAGGGGCTTTCATCGGGGTGATAAGGAAAAAAAAATTAAAAAATGTAATTAAAGTCCAAACTACCTGCCACAAAAATTTGACCAAATCCAACAGATGTGATGTGATGTGATGTGATCGATCTCGACTGGCATCTATGATACAGTTGCTTTCTCACCGACACAGTGTGGCTTCCCTGTGTCTCTTCTACAAATACTTTCACGGCTTCTGCTCCGATGAATTTAGCTCACTGGTACCCCCATATATGAATTTCCTCGAGCCACAAGATTAGCAACTAAGTTCCACCCTTTTACTGTGAAACCGATAAACTGTAAACGCAAATTCTACTCCAGCAGCTTCTTTTCTCGCACTTCCCGCCTACGGAATTCCCTTCTGCATACTTGCTTTCCCGACAGCTACAATCTTCAAGAATTCAAATGTTAAGTCAATAGTTACCTGTTGTCTCACTAACTTACATTTTATTTCTCATGGATTTTTCTCCGTCCACCCCACTCATCAGCATTCTCTTCCTTCTCATACTCTCTTCCTGACACCCTCTGTAAACTGTCACTCTTTCTCATAACATTCCTCCTATGGAACACCCTGTACAACTGTGGCAGTAAAATGCCTTGCATGGGGCGATATGATTATAAAAATGTAAATAAATTAAAAAAAAAGAAAAAAGCCGTTTTGGAAAAATATTAGAAGTTATAAAATGTCTCATAAAGAATATATCTCCTTATTTAAACCTGGCAAAAGCATATATTTGAGCAAAGGATGTGTATATCTAGTAGTAGCCAAGCGCAAAACTGGGGTTTTATGTGGCGTCCCATCCCCTACCTGGCTAGAAAAAATTCAATGATCTCGACATCATAGGTCGAGAAAGTCGAAACCAATTTTTTTTGAGTTGGCCAAATTTGCTTAAGCGCAGGCAATTTGCCAATTCCGATTTCGGTCAAGTCAGATCAACCAAAATATGTAAAGACATGTCGATTAGTGTTTGCTAAAGTTTTTCTAGTGTTCGACTAAGTGAATGAGTATTTTAGTAAGAGAAGGGCAAACAGTTGAATTCTTTTCGAAACGTTTGTAAGCAAAACAAGCGATTCGCAGCAATGAATATTTAATTATTCTATAGAAAATATATAATGTTACACTATTTATATTGCTACACTCATCTTTATTGTCATATTCACGATGTTTTGGCCGTTGTATGCTCCGGCCTTCTTCAGAATTTTGAACCGAACCCATTATTTCGTCACCTGGTATAGATTGTTATAGTATTCTGTTTGATGAAATAAAGGGTTCGGTTCAAAATTCCAAAGTATATCACCAGAAGATATCCAGGGCATCTGAAATATGACAATAAAAATGAAAACAACAGTCCGAACAATGTAAATAGTTTCATCAACGCCGAGGTGGTTCAACATCTCACAGCCCACAGTCTCTCCTCTGACAAGCAGTATGGTTTCCGCCTCACCATGTCTACTGCTATTATGCTGACCACCTTAACTGAGTATATACACCAGGCTCTCGACGAGAACGGCGAAGCCCGAAATGTTGCCCTAGACATCTCCTAAGCGTTTGACAGTCTGAAATGCAGTCGTTCATTTCAATCCCACAATGAAGTTAGTAGTGAACGGACACGCCTCTCAATACTATCATACGAACGCGGGTGTCCATCAAGGCTTTATTCTAGGTCCAACGCTTTTCCTGATCTATATTAACGATCTCCTCGATGTAATAAGATCCCAAGTAGGCATATTCGTTGACAACATTTCGGTTTACTCTCGCCTCGATCAAAAATCTGCCGAGGCTGACAAAGCAAACCTTGCTGCTGAGCTTGAAAAGGACCTCCAATCCGTGGTGGACTGGGGTAAGAAATGACTCGTAAATTTTAACACTTCCAAATCGAAGCTTCTATCTATTAATCACCACAGACAATCGCTCCTACCCACAGCCATTAGCATGGACTAGGCTAGTCTCTCTGAAAGCAAAACACTGCGCCTCCTCAGGTTAACGCTCACAACAGAAGTGGAATGACTATATAGAATCCATGTCTAAATCTGCCGCTAAGAAGGTCGGTTCTCTGTGTAGGGCCAGGAAGTTTTTTCCGGCCTCAAACCACCCTGCACATATATAAATCTACCATCCGACCGTGCAGAATCTGTAACGTGACACTCCTGATTATAGAGAATTAATGAAAAGACTGTTAATGAAATACAAGAGACTTTGGCGAATATTTGAAGAGATCTGTTTATTTCAACGCTAACGAAACTTAGACATTTTACTTGAAGATTAGAAGCTTTGATGCTTTTGGCGAACTTTCTCTCTCCGTTGTAAAAATCATTTTCGACGATTGTATATCATTTTCGACAACTGTATTCTTGGGAAAAGACAGACATTGGTTTTTCTTTATATAAAGACGTTCTACGTAGCTCTCCAGACGTGTTCAACTTCGTTCATTTATTTGATTAATTTTTTTTTTTTTTTTGGTGCCGTGTTTATTTTTTTTCAACCTACAAGTGTACACTAGTGTCCGGACTGACTGAAAGGGACGACTATTGAAATTGCACAACGAGACTTCTGAGATCTAATCACAACGTGGGACAGCGGTCCGTTGTTGCAAAAGACATCCTGTAGTCTACCTTTTGTGGCGACGTCATCGTCATCGAACGGGATCGTCCCGACCAGCGACTGCGACCAGACCAACCGTGCGATCGGGTGGCAGTGTCACAACTGGGATCATCACGACCTCATCGAGGACGAGCGTCACCTTAGACAGACGGCTAGCCAGGCTGAGGCGTCACATCTGGTGCCGTTTTGACCAGGATCTGACTTGAGGGCAGCAGTCAGGCGTGTGGCAGTGTTACAGGGTCACCAATTGTCAAAACTCATTGACAGATATTTTATCGCGAATTATTTTGATGAATTCGCATGAGATAGTGTCACAACCCTTTGTCGACATAAGACTTTGACAATTTCTTGTGTACTGAGTTATCGGGACAGTTTATGGGAGCAGGCAAACAAACAGAGTGAGTGTGTTTACTATTAGAAGTCGAAATGGTTAAATGTAATAGTTTTCATTTCGCGCTAGTAAAAAAAATTAGACAGATCCTGAAGAAGGCCGGAGCTTCCAACAGCCAAAACGTTGTGAATATGACAATAAATATGAGTACAACAGTCCTAACAATGTAAATTGTTACAATACTTCATCTCAGAAAAATGGATAAATAAAGGTGTACAGACACATTTGTACAAATGTAAATTACATGAAATTTATATTAATTCTAATAATTTCCAAGTATATTCAAGAATTTATTTGCTCTTAATTCCGATCCTATGATCTACAATATCACGCCAATGTTAATTTTGAACATACTTGTCAGTGCGTTGTGGTGCAGTGGATATCGACTCGCAACGACAAATCGGAGAGCCGAGTTCAAATTCTAGTTGAATTCCTTGCATTTAATTACGCAAAAATACCTATGGGAACGGTATTAATCCGTCTCTTCTTTCCAGTTATTGGTTAAATGATACAACAGATTAGGTTCTATAGCCTTGATCAGCAACCAGTCTACCGCAGAAATTAATAGCAACCTAGTGCGGGATAATCTTCTGCCTAATCAGTCATATCTCTTTCAAGACATGATCGTCCAAAGCGTGTATCACGTATGGCACTTAACTGAATTGTTCAGTGGTAGTACTGTATGTGCCTCACGAAGATTATATATTGGTTTTAAATTCCGAGTTGTGCGTATCTTAGAGTAGTTGCAACCAAGGCTAGAAAGCCCAGTTGTCCCTACTGTTGAACGCATAACTGACAGGAGACGAAATGCATTGATATTTTTCAAAGTTTATTTGTGCGAAAAGAATGTAACAAACCCAGTCGGAATTCGAACCCGGGTCGCCGATTTCTCTTTATAGGACGCTAACCGTTCAATTTGATGTCTATTTTAGTAAGGACTAGTCACATGTTATTCTGTTTGTCTTGTCCACGCAGTCTAATCCGATAAAAATTATTTCACGACAAAATCAGTATTATTCACGTAAGATATGATGAAAATTATTTACAAAACGAATAAAAAAATGAGGCTTTGTTTAAACTAGAACTGCCCATGGATTATATATATATATAAAGGAAAACTAAACACGTCATTTCCATTGGTTATAAATTATAATTCATTTCTATGAGCTTAATTAGCTCATTTCATCAGACCTTGCAATATTCCTTACATTTGGTACAAAACATTTTGCCGGAATAAGCATTTACTTTAGCTGAAAAAAGGATAAAATTGAAAATTGAATAAAAATAAAAATAAGAAGGAAAAGAGAAAGAATAAAAAAGAGTCAGGAATAGGCATTGAAGTCGGATCTTTGGATACTAGTGTTTGTTTGACCCCATAAAACTAACCCATCCATTTATACTAACTTATATCCATATGTACATATGTGTACATTCCCACATATACTTACAAATGTGACTTTGTTCATGTCTACATATATTTACCGCCTTACACATTTTCGTATCTACTTACGGGTCCTGGCGTTCGTGTACTCACACATATACATTTCACAATGACGGGATTTCCGCGCGTATAAGTAGTGTTATATATATACGCATAGATATAATTGCTAGTCATTCTCACACATACTCCCAAATTACGTCAATATCTTCATACTTCCATACATCCAGTGGATTTACGCACATGTACCTACCCATCCGCATATATATATATATATATATATATATATATATATATATATATATATAAACATAACTATAATTATATAAGTACACGTGCTACTTTTTTATCTCTATGCATAAAAACAATGTACGTCTGTGTAGATTTAATTCCCAAATGAGGTGGTATATTTTCTTTTCATACGTTTTAATAAAATTTATTCATCTGTATCCATATATACCGACCTATCTCATTCGGACTGTTGATGCTAACCTGTACACATATGGGTAGAATGATCAGTAAATAGGGGTATAATCAGTTTCAGGAATGTATAATTGATTGTATCTAGAATCAACATAAGTTACATATAACCAGGTGTTCTCACATGATAGAAACACGTATAAATAATTAGCTCCGTTCTTATATATGAAATACACTTATACCCAGGTGCCCCTTATACACACAATAATGCATACAATAATACATATAAACATGTAAAATTTCTATAGAAGCATGCACAAAGTTGGGTGCACCCATATATATGTGAAACATATATCACCTTACACTTGGGTGCCCCTTTCTACATGTGAATTATTTATGCACAAGTCATTATAGTGAACTATTTATTTTACATTGTTCATTATATTATATTATTTTTAAAACTATGTGCACCAATAATATAAAGTCATTGTGTACTCAGATGGTCGTGTTAATTCATTGCATGGTAGGTCCTTATCCTCACTTCATTTGGTCTGAACAATTCTCCACACAAAATATCAAACAGCTCTCTCTAAATATTTCTGGGAATTGAAAGACAAAATCTTTCCCCTCAGATTGAATGGAAGATTAGAGGGAAATCTCAAACCCCCAATAGCTTTAAAAGCAGATGCAATTTATGCTTAGAGGAAAAAATTAAAATTCTCAAATTCAGAGAATCTAGCCAATTATTAAATCAGATAAATGAAATAATGTTCAAATGCCGTCATAAAAATAAATTTAAACTGTCTAACACATAAAATCCTGGAATCATCCAATTCCGACAAACTTGCCAGCTCTCACATTTGTGTGGATCATACGTTGGAGAATTGTACAGACCAACTAGTCATTATCGTTTTCATATTTCTTTCGATTTAGGTAAATATAGTCATTTTAATTGTTATACTAACAACCTTTCTTAACTCTTCAGTAACCTTCTAGGATTTCGGAAACGTACCATTTGACCATCAGAGTATATTGTTCTTCTTCCGATTTCCATTGGGATACCGCTTATCACTCAGTCTAGCCTATTACCCCTTTTTGTCTTTTTTTCGTTTCTTCTGTGACTTTTACACAGAACCTGGAACAAGAATTAAACTCACGACAGCCAGAAAACTAATCAACTCATCAGAAAAGTACAATGGTTTGTAACCGTAAATTAATCTAAGCACAATAGTTGTGTCAATTCGGCGTCTCCTTTTTTATTGCTTCGGCTTGATTAGGTCTTCTGTTCTGTCTTGTGTCAGTCAGTCAAGTGCCATACGTGATACACGCGTTGGGCGATCATTTCTCGAAAGAGACACCACTGACTGGGAAGAAGATTATCCCGCAGTAGATCTGTCTTGGGTGACCTGCTTAAATCTCCTGTGTCTATAGAATTTGATACTTTTCTCTTGGCTGTATAGATTGTGCTTCTATCTAGTGTGTAGGGTCAAATTACAATCATTTGTACGATTTCTAGTCTTGAATCATTCATACTCATTCATGTATATTTCTATAACTGATTTTATTTGCTATATTTTTTATATATCATTGAGATACTCAACATAATATTAGCACAGAAGATAATAATAATAATAATAATAATAATAATAATAATAATAATAATAATATTAATAAGAAGAAGAAGAAGAAGAAGAAGAAGAAGAAGAAGAATTTTAATAAGAATTTTAATAATAATAATAATAATAATTAGAAGAATTTTTTTTTTTTTTTTTATGAAATTCTGCTTTATTTTAATTTATCTGTTTGTTCTTTAAATTAACCTAAATAAAATCATCCGTATTATATTTCCTTTAGCTGTCGATATTTCGTAAAATTTTTTTTAACTATTATAATTTTCTTAAAAACAAAACAAAACAAGAAAATAAATTAAATCCGATGAAAAACAATTTATATGGTATTATTTTATAGAAAGTCTACGTATTTATTGATAAATTTATTTTTATTTATTTATTGATTTAATTTACTTATTTAATTTATCTTATTATGATAATCCTATTTTTGACCAACGACTTTATTGAAAAAATAAAAGATAAAGTGGACGAACAAATTATTACATTTATTATTATTTTTTTTTTTTTAAACAAACTACTCTAGTAATATTGATGTTTTGTTTCGTTGAGCCGTCTTTCTCCTTGAATTCCAATCGCGTCTATGTCAGATGTTGCTTGGCAGCCCATTTAGGAGAAGGAAAACTCCGAACAACAACCCGCAACTCAAGGTGTTAATCGTGCCGAGGAGTGAATGGCTACTGCGTTATGAGGTCACAAACGATTCCCGACAGGCTTCGGGACCCTGTTTGTAAAAGACCGTTACCCAACGTGCCGGGCAACTTTGGGTGGACTTTTGGACCCGTGCGTCACTCGTGGGAAAAACATGAAAAATACAAATAGAAATAAAAAGTCCAGTATCGCTCTTCCAGTGGATAAACAGGGAGCCCGTCCTTCAGGAGGGAACCTACCTGAGGTCGAAAAATCTGCCATAGGAACAAACTCCTACACAAAGAATGTATCTTCAGGTCCCCACAACCAGGATAATCCTAACGATGGTCCTGAAAATTCACCAGCTAGATCTACAACCGTATATTTAAAGAAAGAAAAAATAAAATGGTCTCGTGAGGAGTACAAAGTCGTATGACTGCATTTCATGAAGCGTTACTCAAACCTCAAAAAAACATGACTCGCCAAACATATGACATTTGGCGTGAAAAAGTTGGTCAAGCAAATAGAAAGTATATTGACGAAAATAAATTAGCCAATGTACGTAGGTACATTATTCGTAATAACCGACTGACAGAGGCTGAAATTCACGAAATTAAAAGAATTGTAACAAGAAGAGTCGAATCAACAAAATATGAAAAGGAACCGGAACCAGAAATAAAAAGTAATAACATCAAACAAATCACAGGTCATAATGTAGAAACCGTGAAACACGCAAATCACTGCGAAGATAATGATGTAAGTTTAAAAGTGCTGGAAAGGTGTGATCTGAGTCTGAGTCAGTTAAAAGACAAAAATAAAACGAGTTCAGAACACATCGAAGATAATTATTTGACGGAAAATAAGAACAACATACAAGAAGCCAAGATAGAAATAAAAAACCATCTAAGTCAAATACAAAGTATTACAATGGAGGAACGTGAACAGCTCCCAAAATTCCAACCAACAAAACAAAACCTCCGAACTATTAAATTGGAAAAGCTGTAAACAAACACTGGTATGAACATCACCCAGCACCGGTTACAGAAATAGAAGATGTAACCATTCTATGGGATTACACCATCTACACAGACAGAAAAATTGAAGCAAACAGGCCAGACATTATTGTTAAAAACCAGAAGGAGAAAACTTGTCTATTAATTGATATGGCTTGTCCAGCGGATTGTAACATAGCAATCAAGGAATTTGAAAAACTGTCAAAATATAAAGACCTGGAAATTGAAATAGAAAAAATGTGGAAATTGAAAACAAGAGTTGTGCCAGTGATAGTAGGTGCACTTGGAATGATAAAAAATGGAACAAAACAACACATTGAAAGAATCCCTGGAAACCCCAGCTTAAGAGATATACAAAAAATTGTCTTATTAAGTACAGCCCACACACTAAGGAAAACTTTATCTATGTAATGCTGGGGATGATAGGGAAGATAGAAAAACATGAAATGGAGCCATAACAACACGCCACTACCTGCCTTAGGTCTCCCCGCAGACTTGGTTGGTAGTGAGACCAAAGCAGAAATCGAAATATGATGAAAAATGACATAATAATAATAATAAGTCTTTTCACTCAGGCAAATATTATGCATAATAATGTGGATCCAAAATGCAGGTTTTGTGATAAATACCAAGAAACAATAGATTATCTAATCTCCGGATGTTCTATACTTGCCCCAAATGAATATAAAAATAGTCACGATAGAGTGGGGCAATATTTACACTGGACAATGTGCAAAAACTATAGAAAATCTGTAAACCAATTCTGGTATGAACAGCATCGGTTGAAGAAATAGAAGATGTCACCATTCTATGGGATTACGCCATCTACACAGACAGAAAAACTGAAGCAAATAGGCCGGACATTATTATTAAAAACCAGAAAGAAAAAACTTGCCTATTAATTGATATGGCTTGTCCAGCGGATTGTAAGAGTAACCAAGGAATTCGAAAAACTATAAAAATATAAAGACCTGGAAATTGAAATAGAAAAAAATGTGGAAATTGAAAACAAGAAACGTGCCAGTGATAGTAGGTGCACTTGGAATGATAAAAAAATGGAACAAAAAACACATTGAAAGAATCCCTGGAAACCCCAGCTTAATAGATATACAAAAAAATTGTGTTGTTAAGTACAGCCCACACACTAAGGAGAACTTTGTCTATGTTAGAGAGATATGAAAAATCATAAAATGGAGCCGTAACAACACACCACGACCTGCCGTAAGTCTTCCGACAAACTTGGTAGGTGGCGCAATTATAGCAGAAATCGATTTATAATGAAAAAATGACATTATAATAACAATAATAATGACAATAACACAAAAATTTTACAATATTTTTCAACTGTTAAGATCACGATTTAAGAAAAGTGAAAGAAAAACGCAATGTCTGACAATGTTAAATTATATTTCCACCGTATATCTGTCTTCTTCATGATATTTTTTATTTCAAGTGTAAAAGTAAATCAATCTACAAAAAGGTTTTGGGAAAACGTTATTTGTCTTGTAATGAAAAAAAAACGACTGTATTGGCAATCACCGCGTCAAACGAATGAAACGCCTCCATCGTGAACAAATATAACTAAAACCTATTATAAGTGATGTCGATCGTGCTCATCTTGAGTGTCGAAAGATCAGTAGATTCTAATAATTTCTCAGAAAAAAAAACTTACTTAATATGATATGGATCTTGCTCAGGTTGGAATTTTCAGTCAGTCGTTTACTTACCAAGAGGAATTAATCAAACAGCTTAATATAAATCTTCTGGAACTCTCTTGTCATTCTCGTCGTTCCCTCGAGGGAGGGTAGTTTGTAATTTGCACTCGTTTTAAGGGTCGAAAAATCTGTACGTTCTAAATATTTTCTCAGAATTTGCATCATAAGATGCCCGTCGAAATTATAGCAAAATATTCTATAAGATTTGTTAACGTTACATTGTTGTGTGACATTATAACGTCTCCATTGAATCATCTCATTTTTCTGTTGGTCAACCCTCATAAATCGTATTTTCTTATACATTTGGCATTGTATATGTTCACCATCTTTGTGAACATATTTACACAACTTTAACGCTATGTATATTTACAGTATTCAAAAATCAATATTTGTTTTCTTTACAAAATAGATAACGGAAAATAAGTATGTAAATACTGTAATGTATGTCTTTTGAAGTTATTAGAATATTGAAATATACAGATGATATCCATGTCTCCTACGAACTTCTCGGTGTAGAAAAAGGTGTTTTGCTCATAACCTTAAGAAGCATCATATTACAATTTTCATTTATTTTTTGTATTATTTGTTGTAAGCGATTATCTTTTTTACTTATCACTGAATTTAAAATAGTTGCTTCCTTTCCTGTTTTGAAAAAATATATATTCTAATAAAAATCATAATTCCCCATGAGATTTTCGTTTTAAACGCAATATTTGTCTTATTAATTTCAATTTTCATTTTTGAAAATCCTTCATGTCAACAAGAATCGTGATGTTCATTTTTTCAATTTCTGCATTTGGTTTAAATGTTTAGGTTCTTACGCAATCAACAGATGAATAATCTTCACACATCATTCCCCCCCACCAAAAAAAAAAACGATTAATAAAAGATAATCATTAGCGAAAATATGACTTTCTTTCGGAAACCCAAAACTGTCAGGAAAACAAAGAAAAAAGGCATTAAAATTTAATTTTTTTATTTTGTTACATTTTTACAGGTTCTACATTGGGATGTGCGTTGTGGTGCAGTGGATATTGGCTAAGAACTTGAAATCGGGGAGCCGAATTCGAATTCCAATTGAGTTTGTTGCATTCACTTACGCACAAATATCCTTGGGAAAGGTATTAATCCGTCTCTTCCTTCCAGTTATGGGTTAAATAACAGGACAGATTTGGTTCTATAGCCTTGGTTGTCAACCAGTCTACCGCAGAAAGCAATGGCAATCTACTGCGGGATAATCTTCTGCCCAGTCAGTCATGTCTCTTTCGAGACATGATCGCCCAAGCGTGTATCACGTATGGCACTTAACTAACTGACTGACATATTTACAGGGAAAAGGACTGCTTGAAAAACTATCATACCGCTTGTATTGATATACGAAGCTGAAAGGACACAATCTTCCCAAAATTATATATATATATATAATTAAGTAGTTATGAATTAATTGTACATTGCAACACGAAAGTTTTTATGTTTCGAGATAGATTCTCATCATCAGGAAATGTTTGGTGTTGGTTGTGCAGATGATTTACATTTAAATAACAAAACCCTTTGATTTGCTGTGTATGTATGTGGAATGATATAAAATTTACATGTGTGTTTCTTTTGACTAATCAGAGCGAAGATTTATTTTATGATTTGGCTCCAAAGAATACATACTAACCAACTTTTTCACTTTTTAAGATTTTTCTTGTTTCCTCCCTCATCCTATCCTTTTCCCTTCTCCTTTTCTCTCCTTAACGGTCAAGATGTTAACCTGCCGTTAACCTGATCTTATCATCTTCCTTTTTTTCCACTCTTGTCCCTTTACTTTTATTGCGTTTGATGTGATATTCTCATTTAGTACCAATGCTGTATTTTTCACTTACTTATCATTTTTGGTCTATTTATTTATTTGTTGTAAAGCTTTTTTTTATAAAAAGAAATTTTTTTTTAATAAATAATTTTATGTTTGAATTTATTTTGATGATGACAATCTATCTCAAAACATAGAAATTTCCGTGTCACAATGTAATTCATAGCTATATAATTATATTAAGGCCTATAATACTTATTATATTGAGCACTCTTTATAACAAAATCAATGCCGGGACACTCAAAATAATAAAACCTTCACCTGGAATTATATATATATATATATATATATATTCTAACATATAACTAATATATATATATATATATATATATATATATATATATATATATATATATATATCAATTATATTTTAGAACATGTACAATTTTTTATCTATCCGCTACAAATTGTACATTTTGTTTCGGCATTGAAACTACAATATCTCATCAGGCGGTGTTAACAGGAATGGAAAGCCTCTTTTCTTATATTTGCTGAGTTGTGTGTGGGATGTTGGTAGGGGTTAGTGATAAGGGAATAAGTCTTGTAAATTGTCCATTTGAATTTTGAAGAAAGTGGTGTGGGTAGTGAATATAGTTGATTAATGAGTGTCTGGGAATTTTGTAGACAGATTTAACATTAGAAGATAGGATGTAAGTTTTATGACCTCCTGACTATACTTTATCTTTTGGATTTTTAGAGGACCAGAGTAGGGAGGTGTAAAGGATGGGAAGGGATAGTATTGGACTTAATGTTTATTTGTACAACTGTAGAATATTTTTGTATTATGCACAGTTTTTATAATTAATCTAATTTTGCATATTTAACCTTAATTTTGAATTTAGGAAATCGATTTTTTTATAAAATTTTAAATTTTAAATAAGATCACAGTTTGTGGTGTGTAATAGGTAAAATTTCATGTAAGAGGTAAGATTTAATGTTTGTATTGAAGGTAATAGCTAAATAGGTAATAGGTATGTTTGTATTTAAGATAATAGGTAAAATTTAATGTCTGTATTTAATCACAGTTTTTATAATTAATCTATTTTTGTATATTTAACCTTAATTTTGAATTTAGGAAATCGATTTTTTCTATAAAATTTTAAATTTTAAATTAAATCACAGTTTGTGGTGTGTAATAGGTAAAATTTAATGTAAGAGTGTTGTTAGTACTATGAAGGTGTATCATTTCTAAGGAGTTCTAGCTCTGGCTTTTGTAGAAGTTTTTAGCATGATTGTAAGGTCAATTCTTTAATGTGTTTGCAGTTTACTATGGTTTCATGCCTCTGGTTTAAAAGCTTGTTGCTATTCATATATTTAATGATTTCAAACATGGTTTCTTTATTGATTTAGCTGTTCTTGCTTGTTTGAGGATTTTCCATTTAACTTTTGGTGTTTTATGTTCGTCTTTTAACTTCCAAAAGTATTTGGAAAGAGATGTCATGTTTTGTTTTTCTTTGTTATTGAAGGATGAGAGGTGGTTGTAAAAGCGCTTCTTAAATACGTTTATGGTGTTTCCGATATATATTTTTTCATCTTTAAGATTCTCCATGTATGAAATCGAACACAAGTATATCAGGGATTTCTTTAAACATTTATTAGGCATGGGGCATTGGTTTGAGTTTCTACAGTTACAGAGATTGTCATTATGGGGCAGATTGGTATTTGTGTTGAAGTTATTTTTGTTGTGTGCTTTTAATATTTTGCTTTTATGTACTTTAATTATTTTTTCTAGATTGTTGGAGCAGCTATAGCTTATTTTTATTGTAGAGGATTATTTTGAGAAAAATGCTTATCTATTAGTTTAAGAAATTTATGTCCCAGCTTTAAGTTAACTGATTAAAAGGAGGGTTATACCATCTGATTTTTCTGTTTCTATTTTTGTATTTTGAGCTCTTGAATTTTTCCGCAAAGTTAATTTTGGATGATTGATATCCGCTTTCTTTAAGAATTTTGTCGTAAATTACCTTGTGTTTATCAAATATTTCTTTATTTTAGGAGTGTGTGTTAATGCGGCTTTTCACTGATGATGGGATATGCTTGTTAATGTATGGTGGGTGATTAGAATTGGGATTTAGATAAATTGGGTTAGCATTATTTTTCATGCAAGTTTGGAAAGTGTTCGATACTAAGTTGTAATGTTATGCCTAGGAAGTTAACTTGCTCGATATTAGGGTTAATTACTACGTTAAGACCAAAGGATTTAAAGACTTTATGTATTAATTTTCTAGTTTTATCAATCTTACCTCCAGTAGATTTATTTATTATCATGAGTCCGTCATATCTATAGACTCCTATATTGTTAGTGTCAATTTCTTTATACACCGTGATGTTGTACAATAGAAATAATCCGACTAGATCCGAAGATTCTGCAGATAATAGATAAATCAAAATTATCCGTTGAATTTTTTGTCCACTGTTGTTGTGGATGAGAACTGATTTTCTTCAGTTCAAATTATTTTGAAATGTCAGAGTAGAATTCCGCAAATTCCAGGGCAAGATTGAAAAGGCCCTCAGATATCGATGGGCAAAAATCCACGA
This sequence comes from Ascarosepion bandense, assembly GCA_037127315.1. Lineage (NCBI taxonomy): Eukaryota > Metazoa > Mollusca > Cephalopoda > Sepiida > Sepiidae > Ascarosepion > Ascarosepion bandense. The sequence goes on from JBBBDQ010001492.1 coordinate 3,208,877, forward strand.
TGTCAAATTGTAGGAAAGTGGCATTATTTTTTCCCAAGGTTCTCGAACCATTTGATTACATCCATTGTACGCCTCCATTGCATGAGTTGGATTTTTTCTTATTTATGGTTAACTCTTTCTAATATTACCTTACTAATTCTACCGATTTCTGATTTTGTAGAGTCTATTATTCTAGTGGGTAATTTTCGGTAAAATTCCGACTTATGGTCGTTTAAAAGTATGCATGCCTCCTTTGTTGTAATTTCGGGGACTCTGTCGCTTATTTTCAGTTTATCCGTAATTTGTTTGTCTGAGTAGTTGATTCTATCTACGTGGTTTTTGTGCTCCTTGTTAATTTTCCTGTAGTTTTTTGTCAGATTTTTCTGAATCATGTCTTTGTACTCTTTGGGGTTCATCTTATAGAAATTAGATTTGACAAAGACCTTATTAGATTCGTTGATGCTATTTGAAATTTGTTTTTGTGCTTGTGAAAAGTGATTTTGTTTAAGATATCGAGTAGGGCGTTCTCGAAGTTAAAAATCTTGTCTATGAGAGGTGCGGTTTTTAGTTTTTTAAATCCAAATGTGTCCTTATTATCAGAAACAATATGGTCTTTGTATGGCCTTCATATATATATATATATATGTATATATATATATATATATATATATATATATATATATATATATATAAGGGAAATATTTTATATGCCTTTTTATATATAAGAACAATATTGTGCAAAATAATAACAGACTGAATTTTAGGGTTTCATCGGACTAAATTAAGGTCGATACAATTATACATTCGTATAAAACGCCATGGATTATTAAAAAAGTAAACGATACTAACGTTTTAAGCAATTTCGTTTTAGCAAAACGTTTCTCTTAATATCTAACGCTTCAGGCTACACCCATACATTCTCCTCTATATAAATATATAGAGAGAGAGAAAGGAGGAGAGACACACAAAACACACACACAGATATACATATATATATATATATATATATATATATATATATGTGTGTGTGTGTGTGTGTGTGTGTGTGTGTATATATATATATATAATATTGCACAATGACAAATGGTTATAATGTAAGTAGTCTATGTGCAATAACAGAACTAACATTTAAACTATTAATAAATATTCTCTTCCGCTGTTTGGTAAAACGCTGTATTTTATTTTATATTTTTTATTTTATATTTTATAATATTTTTCTTTTATATTATAATTTGTTTCTATCATAATATATTTAGTTTAAAATTAAAATTTGAACACACATTCTCTCCCTCTCCCCCTCTCTCTCTCTCTCTCTCTCTATCACACACACACACATATATATATATCTAAACTTATTTATAAATGGAACTTAGTCTGTGTGTGTCTGTCTGTGTGTGTGTATTCGTTACCTATAGATTCTGAAACGGCTGAACTATAAGCGTCTGCAAGTGTTCTTAGCTAGGTTTTGTGTCGAGGTACCCCCGATAAATATCGAAAATCGATAATCAAAAAATCCTTTATAGAAGGAGTGGTCCGATTTTAATTAAATTTGATACACTCATAGCCAAAGACATACGAAACGATATTCAGAAGTTTCAAGGTTGCAGTTCTTACAATAGTGCAGAAAATCGATAATATATATATATAAAAGGCAAGATGTTTGTGTTTGTGTCAGTTTATCTGTCTGTATGTCTTTATACAAATCCACAATTTTTATCCGATTCTCACCAAACTTCACAAATATTCTTTAGGCTGAGTCTGAGCTCCAGGACCATGGATTAGTTTTAAAGCTTTCATTACACCCGATCAACGCCGGGCTATACTGCTAATATATATATATATATATATATATATATATATATACACACGAATATATATATATATATATATATACGTATGTATATATATAATCATATAATTATGAATTAAATGTGCACATTTAATTCATAATTATATGATTATATTAAGCTCTACAATATTTATTGTATTGTAAATAATAAATACCAGTAAAACCTTGGATCCTCTTCACTTGGATTTATATATATATATATATATATATATATATAGTCCATTTTTAAACGAGTTATTTCGCTACCCAGTTATCTACCATGAGTGGTGTCTTCAGGTGATTTTTTTATAACTTATTAAAAATGCCCTGAAGATGCCACTCATGGTAAAAACCTGGGTAGCAAAATAACTCGTTTAAAAATGGGAAATATTCAAATGTTCTCCAATATAATTGTGTCAAACACTTTTTAATACAAATGTGTACTGGTCTAACCCTATTATGACCAAAAACTAAGTATTAAACAATCAATCAATATATATATATATATATATATATATATATATATATATATATATATATATATTATAAACTACTACTACTACTACTACTACTACATGCTCTTACTCTTTATTTAATTTCTCTTCTTGTCGTTGCTCTTCTTTTTCTACATGTTTTTTTCTAATTACTCTACCGCATCTACCTACACTACTTCATCTCCTTCCTCTTTTCCTTTTTTTACTTCCACTTCTTCTTGCTTTTCTCTTTATTGCTTTTCTTCTCTTCCTTTTTCTACTCTTTCTTGTTCTAATTCTCCTTTCCGCTCCTCTTCTTCCTCTTCTAGTTGCTCTTTTCCGTTTCCTTTTTTGTTGTTTTTTTCAATTTTCACTGCTAGTAGATTTTCTCTTTTTTACTCTTTTTTACTCTTTTTTTCTCTTTCTCACATGCTTTTTATTCTTGCTCTTTCTTTATCAAACTTTCTTGTTTTCTATCTTTCCTATTAATAGAAATATCTGTTAAATCTGAATCTTCTATTTTCCAAATTTAAAAAAAACTTTAAACTGTATTTTAGGAAAAAATACGTTTTTAGTGTTTAATTTTGTTTTTATTCATTTTTCTCTCAATTGTTATCTACAATCAATAATTTTGTTGTTTTTTATTCGGGATGTTCAGCTAAATCCAACTATTTTATTCCCGTTTCGTTGTTTTAATCTCATCTTTGTTGTGATATATTTTTCCTTCTCCTAACAGTTGCTTATTCGAAAAGAAGTGTGATATTTGTATGGGCAAACAATCCTCTCAGCTTCGGCGAGAATCTCGTGCTTCCACACTTCCGTATGTTAAAGAACGCTCCCTACACATGTGATCCTCACGTCCAAGTTGATGCAGGTAAGTAGGCTAAATCTACTTTTTTTTTATTTTTGTATGCCATTAAAAATTGATGATTAAAAGTTTATTGACGCGTCTGGCTGCTTGCGACTCGAAAAGTTACCTTCGGTTTTTGCTGATATTTTCCCTCTCTTAAAATTTGCGTGTTTTTATATTGGAAGTAAACTGTGAACAAAAAAAAAACTTCCCTCAGAGTATGAACAATTTTTCGAAATATTTGTAAAGCGAAATTGTAATTGAAACGAATTGTTGATACAGACCGTCAACTATGCGAAATGAAATAAAAGAATATAAAGACATTCAGAGAAAAATACAAAATGTTTGATACTCATGACAGCTTTGATATCTTAGAACCATCATGGATTATATTTTTATCTATTGTATTTGTATTTTGGTATCAACGAACTAAAGCCTAGAAAATATTTTATTTAATAATTGCTTTATAATTCAAAGTTTGAGCGCAACTGAAGGTAGATGATTAAAGTTGAAAATGTATGAGGTTTGATATGAATGGGAGAGAAGAGGTCAGTATCGGAGATTATGAGGATGAGGAGGATAGATAACGACTGACTTTTGATTTGAAAGTGTTGTGGAGCGTTACCAACTTAACTATGGACTCTTCCTACCAGTATATTAACTGAGAGTTAATCACTCTTGTGGCTTCAGTTCAGCTAAGCACATTCTGTCTGCTTGTCAGTCACTAGTAAGCTAAGCTTATATTACTCTTTTCTCTTGTATCTCTTTTTGACTTTATATGTTGTTAACCATACCACCGTGTTTCGAGTTATCATTTTGTGGCCCCATTACCGGTCCACATCAACTGGCAACGAGGATTTCGAACATCAAAGAATACCCTACGCAATAAACCCAGCTAACTCCACCAGGAAATATGAGTTCATAAAAAAAGAACTCCGCCTCATCAACTGGTGAACGGGGACTTCGAAAAACTAAAAACCAGTGTCAGATTTGCAGCAACGAACGAAGATTCGAGTTAGTGTTGTAAAAGCGGCTGACCATTAGTAATCCCACTCACATTAAATCTGTCGAAAAACTTCGAACTACCAAGAAATACCCCATCTAAACCAACCTGCAACAGTTTCTAAAAAGGGAAAAATAAAAGTAAAACAACTTCGAACGAATTCAAGTCAAAACAGCACATCAGGAAATAATCAACAAGTCCCTTCTAAAATTTTGGAGACGTAAAACAATAAGCGTGGGAAATTTCAATAATTAAGTGCCACATGAAAAATCTTCTACAAGCTCGGAACAACGGGTGTCACAGAAAAACAAAACTGTAAAAACTTTTTGTGGCCTCTTCTTTTGCGTGCGTACGTCTTACAAAAAACTATAACTACAGTTAGTTTTTTCTTTTCTGCTCTGTTTTTCACGTAATAATTGGTCGTTTTAGTCAGAAATGAAAAATGGACGATTTTCAGAGAGTAATAATCCAGTTGATGAAAGCTCAGTTAGAATATCAGCAAAAGAATGACGAACGACAGCAGGAAACCGAAGAGCGGTTACTTCTGCAACGACAACAACAGTAACAACTCTTTATGGAACTTCATAAACAGCAGAAAGATTTCCAAGAGCAAGCTTTGAAAAAGACCACCACTATCTTGCGAGCTCCCTTAAACTAACTACTAAAGAAAGACAGAACCTGGGAATGGACACCGGAATGCCAATCTGCATTGGAAAAATTAAAAACACACTCACTTCAGACCTTTCTCTCACTCATTATGACCCAAATTTGGACATCATAGTAGCAAGCGATGCTAGCTCTTATGGCATTGGCGCATGCATTTTACACAAACTTCCGGATGGAGCGAGGAAGCCCATCGCTCATGCGTCTCGAACTTTGCTGCCTGCGGAAAAGCAATATTCGCAGATCGAAAACGAGGCGTTAAGCATAATCTTCGCTGTTACCAAGTTTCACAGTTATCTACACGGCAGATATTTTACATTACAGACTGACCACAAACCGCTGCTGACTATATATGGATCGAAGAAGGGCCTACCGGTGTACACTGCGAATAGACTTATGCGGTGGGGGTACCTGTCCTCCAAGAACATCTGCCACGCTGACAGTTTGTCTAGACTCGTTCCAAAAAACAAAGAAATATTCGAAGACTCGATAATCGCGACCTTAAGAACGAACTGCAAGATAAAGAACATGATTGCGAACACCGTGAGAGAGCTTCCAGTAACACTATCAGACATCAAAAGAGAGGCTCTAAAAGACGAGTTTATCCGTACTAACAAGAACAAAATTTACAATAAAGACTCGAGTGTGCCTGAGGTTTCTTCGCTATGTGACGATGTATTGTTATATAATGAAAGATGATACCTAAAAATTTGCAAAAGAAAATCTTGCGAGATTTTCATATGGAACATCCCGGCAGAAACCGTACAAAAAGTCTCATGCGTTATTACGTCTACTGGCCAAATATGGACAGAGATATAGCGGACATCATTGAGGCATGCAAAGGGTACGCGTTCGCAGTTAAATCTCCACAACCTGTGTGCAAACCGTGGCCGAAGACTGACCAGCCTTGGCAGAAGATTCACGTCTATTTTGCAGGTTCATTGAAAGACCATTACAACCTCATAGCCGTCAACAGTCACACTAAATGGCCGGAAGTTATTAGATGGAGAAGACCGTCCACGGGGAGCAAGATAGCTTACCTTTATGAACTGTAAGCGCATTTTGGCGTGGTGGATTGCGTGGTGACGGATAACGGAACACAGTTCACGTTTGGTGAATTTAAAGAGTTCTGCAAAACATTCCAGTTGAAACACATTACGATCCCGCCATATCACCCTAGGTCTAACGGACAGACAGAGCGATTCGCGGACACCTTAAAACGAGCACTTTAAAAAGCGCAGGGCACACAGACTAATAAGGCGCTGCAAGAGTTTCTGCAGGCGTATAGAATTACACCAAACCCCAATATACCAACAGGACTTTCACCTGCAGAAACGATGTTCGCAAGAAGGATAAGATCAGTATTTGATAAGCTCATTCCAAAGCAGACAAAACTTAAAAAAACGGTTACCCTCTCCAGAATACCTTACTCTTACGGCGAGAAAGTATTGTTCAAAGTCTATTAGAACAACATGACGTTTTGGGAAGTAGGCACAGTAAACCAAAGAAATGGAGATCTCGTATATATAATTCAGGGCCCCAAGGATACACACAAGCGCCATCAGAACCAATTGAGGAAATGTCGAGCAACCGATATTAATGAATCACCACCGACCAATGAAGAGTCGATAGACACCATCTTCGAGAGTTTTGATCTCGAGACACCGCAAGCTTCACCCGAAATAAAACGATCTGGAAGAAAAAGAAAATTCTGGGTCCTTTGCTCCTCGATCCAAAACAGAAAAAATATTAAACTGCTTTTCGGGGAAAAGCTCTTGGAAGGCGGGTGTTGTGGGGCTTTACCCACTTAACTATGGACTCTTCCTACCAGTATATTAACTGAGATTAATCACTCTCGTGGCTTCAGTTCAGCTCAGCACATTCTGTTTGTCTGTCAGTCACTAGTAAGCTAAACTTTAATTTACTTTTTTTTCTCTTGTATTTATTTTTGACTTAATATATGTTGTTAACCATACCACCGTGTTTCGAGTTATCATTTCCTGGTCCCATTACCGATTCACATCAGACAGGGACAAGATGTTAAGATTCAAGAAAGTATTCACATGGCTGTTCTGAATAACACGGCCTTTTACATCGCAGAGAAAAGGAGGATGATTCGATTCTGTGGAAGTAGTATCACTTTTCCTTGAAGTAAATGTCTGAACTAGTAGAACTGAAAATGGCACTCTTCCGAATATTTACAAAGGAAACACAGTAGCAAATGTTTTGCAACTTTGGATCTACGAAAAACAGTTTGTAAAATGGGTAATTAATCTTCCTCTACAAGACTTGGCAATATATTCTGAATTCTTTCAGGCAAGTAAGCATTAAGAATCTTCAGCCTAAATACGCCATTTTTTAAATATCTAATCAGATTTAAATATATAATATGAAGGATGGAGTCAGATATTTTCTGTATTGATGTAATGAATCAACAATTTTTCCAAAATTGTTTATACTTGAGATTCAACAGATGCTGGAGTTTTATATTGTCGTCAGAAATGAAACAAAATTAAATGAAAAACAAGAAGAGGAGAAATTGAGAATGTAACCATGAATTAAATAATTCAAGTACAAGACTGTTTACAAATTCATTTCTCATAAAACTATCAAATTTGAAGCAATATTTAAGATTGACTGAACTGAAGAAAAAAATGAAATTTAAAACTGCTTCAATATGTGAAAAAACTTCACAAAACCTCATCGTTTTGACTGTTCGGATATTATTCTGATCGTTTAGGTATAACTTGAATAGACTGAAGCTATTGGGAGATGGTTGTTGTTTCTTGGTTTGGTCTTGTGCCATACTTAACTGAACTCCGTACAGCTTAAAAATTTTATCTAGAATTATCATCATCAGAATTATCAGAAGGGTTTCATCAGAAAGTTGGTTTCGGCAGGAATAGTGTAAGAATAAAATATTCATTTTTGTATGTTAAAATATAAATTTATTAAAAGAATAGAACAAGTATTCGTCAAAATTAATGCTCAGTGAGATAGCTGAATTAAGAATATCAAGATTTGTAGAAAATGTTTGTAGTAGTAATTGCTGAAAGGGTATATCCGTACGTACGTATATATATATATATATATATATATATATATATATATATATATATATATTCAGTAGGAATGTCTTTGGATGGAGAGGAAGAAGTAAAAGAAATAAGCACACGAGAAAGAAAGAGAAAAAGGACGAATGTTTAGGTCAGCTTGAAGCTTCTCTCGTTATGTTTTAGTTTGTCGTCTTTGCTGCTTCTATACCTTGACTGATTGACTGACGCTGATCGGGGCCATTTTATTGTCATTAGAATATTTTTTGCACTGCCTCGCTAAGTCCTCAAGGCTTGCAAGTTGCTCCCATTGGTAAAAAATCAATTTAACACCTACTTGCGAAATCTGGTTTCGACTTTTTCTTAAAGGATATAGCCAATCCTTTTTCCACTTGGAAAAAACCAGGATTTCACACATCATAGTGAATTTTTGTAAAAGTGAAGAAGAAGGTAGATTTTAATTAATTTCTTATCCCTACAAAACTAAAAAGAAACAGTAACCAGAAGTAAAATTTCTATATTCTAAACAAAGACACGAACTACAAAATTTAGAAATAACAGTGTGAACACATCTGAGCCTGTCAATGTGCCCACTGTGATATAGCAAAGATATTAGTATCATTGATGTAGACTTTGGGCAATTTTATAAGGAAGGTTTGCGCAAAGAGAGACGCGCGTTCTACTGGTTATCTTATGTCAGACAGAAGATACAATTTCAGAAAGGAGTAGATAGTGTTTGTAGAATTATCATTTAGAAGTTTATTATATATTCAGTAAAATGTTTATGTTTTTCTTGAAATTTCTTCTTCTTCTTCTTCTTCTTCTTCTGTGTGCCCTGTCCCTTCAGGACGTAGGCGATAATGGTTCTTCACGTCTTCCTATCCCCGGTGGCTCTTAGTATGTTTTCTCCTGTTACACTTCGCAACCCCCGTTCCGTCATCCACCTGACCAGGCCTTGCAAACATGTTATCCGCTGCCTTCCTCTGTCTCTTTTTCCTTCTGTCTGGCCTGTCAGTATCAGGTCCTCTAAGCCCTCCTTCCTCATTGCATGTTCCGGGATTTTCAGTTGTCTCTTCCTGATACTTACTATTAATTTCCTTTTCGTTGCCATTCTTTCCAACACCTCATCGTTGCTTGCATTCTCAGTCCACGATATCCGCAGCATTTTTCTGTAGAACCACATTTCCGCTGCTTCAAGTGTTGTCTTCATTTTCGATGATGTTGTCCAGCATTCACTGCCGTATTGAAGAACTGACATCACGTACAGCAATTCAGCACTTTTTTTTCTTTCTTTCTAGTGAAATAAGGTTAAAATAAAGATTAATATTGCATCCTATGTTGGAATCTTATCCCATATTAAATGCATTCTGACCATAAACAGTTATTTAACAAGAAATAAGTTAATTTATTTAAAATATCTAATTAAATCACACTAGTAAAATATAAGTTTTAATGTATTTATTAGAACTTCAGAGGTAAATGTTGGAGCCGATTTAAAAACAATGATTTACTTTTTCTTGCATTTATTTGGACTACTGCTTCTAAAAAGGTAGTTGATCATGTAAAAATTGCTTCATAAAAGTGAGAATCTATTCCTTGAATTTTATTAATTTTTAGGAAAATATATTAAGATACAATGCACACCTTCTTGTAATGACTTGCATGTATATTCTCCAGAGTGTAAGGGATAAATTGCTGTCTACGAATAAAACTGACATCTTATGTTAATGGATATATTTACCAAAACGGCACAAAAATATCTTGAAATACGAAAGTGTAAATTTATTCAATAAAATTTCTACTAGCTTCAAAACGTTTTTTTTCTTTTGTTGTTGTTGCTGTTTAAGCTTTTGAATGCTGCCATAATGTTTGCCTGTAGTTCATCTTTGGTGTTATAAGTTTTGTTGGCCGCTCGCTCAACTGTGTCCCAGACATTAAGGAATTTGAAGTGTGGGGAATTAGCTGGCAAGATATACTGACAGATGTGCTTGCAGAAGTTGAAATCCAAGACTGAGTTCGTCTGTTTGTGTGGCATGGTACAGAATCCTGTTGCTATACATAGGGTCTTCGTCAGCCACTCCATAGACCTAGGATAGCACAACCATTTCAAGACATTTGATATAGCCCACCGTGTTGAGCGAGAGGGCCTCACCCACAAATTCGTGAGTTTTTTGTATCAGAACACTCAGTTTTATGTTTTATGAGCTGCAGTAACTTTTAATAGTGATTAAACAAATTCAACGCTTCCCGAATTTTTTGGATTTTTTAGTTCTCAGATTGAGACCCAAATGCCATTGTCAAGCAGTGGAGCATGCAGTTTCCAAATTTATGACGAAATGAATTGCGTCATTTTGTTCTTTTTTCACAGACGGTGCCCAACTGACTCTACTATACCGTGAAGTCTGTTTCTTAATTTTTGTTTTTTAATGTTTTATGCTTGATGGTATTTTAATAATAGACTCTAACGCTCAGCAAGCCCTTGAGTCTTCACATTTTAGTGGTTTTATTGCATTATTTGGGATGAATATTTGTTGTTTTCCCTACTACTGTTATTCCAGCAAATAAGAATCTACTTATAAAAAAAATCTTCTTTTATGATCATCGAGTAATATGTTAAATTTTACATTAAATACAAATTGTAATGTTAAGACAACTCGAAAACGACCCATGAGTTATTCTACAAACTATGATAAACAGCTATGTTACAATATTTTTAATGATATTATTTAAATGAAAATGTTATTCACCCATTTAAATACATAATTATCTCTGCAATTTCAGGTAACTTTTCCTGCCTCGAAGTACGATTTACGCTAAAGCGTAACCTCGGCTACTACATGATTCAAATTTACATTCCCAGCATATTTATCGTGGCCATTTCCTGGGTATCATTCTGGTTGAACGTCGATGCCGTCCCAGCGCGCATCTCGCTTGGGATTCTTACTGTACTCACAATGACCACACAAAAGTCTTCAGCGGTCACTACTCTTCCGAAAGTGTCTTACATCAAAGCTATCGATGTGTGGATGGCCGCCTGTCTCTGCTTTGTATTTGCAGCTCTTCTTGAATTTGCTTTCGTCAACATTCTGGACAGACATCAGTTAAAGCGTGTCATGACTATGCGTAGCGCACCTCAGTCTGAGAATATAGAGGTGAGTTCTTTCTTGATTTAAGCGAAATTTGTTTCTCTAAAAAGCAAAATTATTCTGCAGACAGACACATCAGACACGGCAGAATTCTATATACAATACTGAAAATTGCGTAAGCACATTTTGCAAACCTATTTTTATATCATTAAGCAGTATATGATTTTAAAATGGACGGTAATTATCGTTTCATTTATCTGAATAAATAATTAACAACTATGCAATATACTTTGAGGACGATTATTTTGATAAGTTTCCAGTTCAGGAGGAGATTGTCCTAAGTGAAAATTAACATTTGAATTTCAGCATTTAATTGTGGCTTTAACAATGATCATGGGTGTTAGTAAATAATAAATCATTCCCTCTTCAATCATTAAAACAGGGTTTGGAATTAGTAAGTACTAAACAATTTACATGCCTCAGTGTATGGATCAATTGTAACAACTTTTGTGAAGAAGATAAAGAAATTTATCATAGAATAGCTTTGCGAAGAATATAGACTAAACTATCGCCCGGTTCACACTCCTCCCACGTGTAATGAACAGGTGAAGAGGGTCATCTCTTGTTCCCTGTTTAGGATGTGGTTTCCGGCTTTCTCTTTTCCAATCTTCTCACTTTGTTTTTTTTTTTTTCAATTGGAGTAGATAGACTAAACTATTTCCCGGTTCACACTTCTCCCACCTGTAATGAACAGGTGAAGAGGCTAATCCCTTGTTCCCTGTTTAGGATGTGGTTTCCGGCTTTCTCTTTTCCAATCTTTTTACTCTTACGTAACCCCCTGCGCATCAGTGGCTTTACCGCCTTGCTTGGGGTGATATGATTAAAAAAAAAACAACAACAAAATGGTACAAAGGTAAAACATTATCTTTAAGCTCGAGTCAAATTCTTAAATGGATCCATGAGGTCGGGATTTCATCTAGATGTAATATCTGGAGTCAAGACGGTTCAAAATTATCTGAATTGTCAGCATTCTCTAATCAATGATTAAAAATGGCTTTCACCAAATAAAGACTACGTATTACAAAGGGTACTTCCTCTACGAACTTTGTGGACTTGTGCTATAGAATCAGAATCAAAGAATTGTGCCAAATAATAGAAACTACTTGACTTGAAGTCTCTCAACAGCACAGCAACTAAAAAAGAGAAGATATGTAATTCGGAGAAATTGCACGCACAGAACTGGAAAGAGCGATAACAATGGAATTGAGAAATCTGTTTTTACAGAAACTAAAATGTTCCAATAGAAAGATTTCATAAATTTAAACAGAAAGTATCATAATCTGCGTGTTTAATGTTACCTTATAAAGAAATGGCTAATATTATCATTATCATCTGTAGTAAAATTATGTTTATACCGTCGGTTATTTTTCTAATACGTTGGATACTAAAAACCGTTATTTGATATAAATTAGTACAATGTGTAGGAGCATTTTTTTTGTCGAAAATTCCCAATTTCGTACGAACTACGACCTTATTCGCAAATCTCGTTGGCTATTCTATGTACGTCTGACAACGTTATCGTAGTTTATTCTTGTATACAGTAATAAGTTGCCTGTTAAAGTAAAAGAAGAGAAGAAGAAGGGCGTCCTCAGCAGTAGTAGTCGTAAAATGTAACACAATTATCCGAACTCTTACAAAAGCAAGCGTCGATCGATACAGGCTACCGACTTATATATGTGCACATGCCATACTGTATACACGTGTGTGCATTGAGACAAAACTCTACAGACAGAAATAGAGAATCAGTAGGAAATTTTGCCGAATCAATCATTCAGATATTGAATTCCGATCTTAAAAATTAGCATTCGAGATATTTAACTTTTAACCTGGCTCGAATACATCCTATATTGGAGTCAGTGTGAAAGATTACATTCTCTACCAAATACAGTTTTAACAAATAGACACACATATATATGTGTATACACGAACACCTTCATATATGCGTGTGCATGTGTGTATGTGTGTGCAAAATTTCATATATAGTATAACTGTTATATCTGTGTAAACACACACAAACACACACACACACATACACACACACATATATATATATATATATATTTATTTATTTATTTATTATAAATTATACTTTAGAACATATACAAACTACAATCTGCTACAAAAGTGTACATTTTGTAGTAGATTGTAGTTTGTACATGTTCTAAAGTATAATTTATAATAAGTATTCATTGGTCTATTTCTATATTGAGCACTGTTTTAAATTAGTATTTTGAACGTTGTAAATATTTATTCCGTTCCTTATTCATTTGTATATATATATATATATATATATATATATATTGCGGCTGAAATATCGTCTACATACATATTCCAGAAATAGCTCGGACATAATGGTAAACATTAACGGCATTGGTATCTTCAATCTTCATCTAGCTAATGTCGTTCCATTATGTAGGAGGCACTCTGTCTGTCTGTCTGTCTCTCTCTGTCTATATATATATATATATGTGTGTGTGTGTGTGTGTGTGTGTGTGTGTGTGTGTGTGTGTGTGTGAAACCAGCCATGACAAGTGAGAACATCATAACGGAGTCCTCACTAAACTTCGGAGTCACCATGAACCTGCTCAGTTAAAGTGTCAAACACTTTGTGCTTTTGTAATGAGTTTTGTAATATTCTCAATCACTCATCAGTATATTTTGTGAGAATGATCGCATTGCTTCCCTCAAATATGAAGCAATATTGGTCAAAATTATGTCCTTTTATCTACATTCTATTATATAATTTTACTTATATTATTTGCTATTATTAATAGCAGTCATTATTGTTTTGTATATATATATATATATATATATATATATGTGTGTGTGTGTGTGTGTGTGTGTGTGTGTGTGGTACAGTGGATATCGGCTCGGAACGAGAAATCGGGGAGCCGAGTTCAAATTCTAGTTGAATCCATTGTATTCAGTTACGCGCAAATACCCTTGGGAAAGGTATTAATCCGTCTCTTCCTTCCAGTTATGGGTTAAATAACAGGACAGATTCGGTTCTATAGACTTGGCTGGCAACCAATCAAACGCAGAAAGCATTGGCAATCTACTGCGGGATAATCTTCTGCCTAGTCAGTCATGTCTCTTTCGAGACATGATCGCCCAAGCGTTTACCACGTATGGAACTTAACTGACATATATATATATATATGGTAGAATGATATATAATATATAGATTATTTATATATCAACAATACAAGAACAATTTTAGGAGAAATTTTAGGAGAAACAAGTATGATAAAGTGGTAAAAAGTTTTCTTCCGATTCGTTTCGTCCTTTACAACTTCATCGGAACGTACATATATTTCATTTGGTGAAAGCCATTTTTAATCAATATGTGTATGTGTGTATGTGTGTGTGTGTGTGTGTGTGTGGTTTAAACTAATGAATATATATTCTACAGTTTAGTACTTATATAAAAGGTGCTCAATACAGAAGTAGACCATTTATAGCTGTATTGTTATTATTACTGTTACAATGATAGCATATAGCAACTCAAAGGCTATCAATTTCGGTACACAATACATCATCATCAGACAGTAAGGGTCATATATACATAATTATATATTGATTCAAAAAAATATTTTAAAATGCTACCATATAAGTTGAGTGGGATATAACTTAGTAATTGAGAGAGATTATAACTTAGAATATTTGAGGGTGTATGCGTATGTGTATAAATAGTGAGACATTAAAGTGTAGCATTATGGAAGGAAGAAGGAAGTATCAGCTGTCTCTGTTTAAAGAAGTTTGAAAATATAAGTAGTCAATACATTGTTTGAGATGCGAAGAGATTAAAATTAAACAATGAAATATTTTTCTTAAAGAACGTTGTTAATATATAACAGAATTTGAATGTAAGGAAATAGATGTAAAGCAAAATTACTCAATTTTCGTTTTATCTGCTAGTAAAAGTAAGAACAAGCAGCAATGTAACAGCTAATTAAGGTGAGGTTTAAGGTCTATATAAATAACTACAAGGGGTAGGATTGTAGATTATAGTAGATAGTAAACAGTATGAGATAATTTTAGATATTTTTCTATACTTCTGAGTTGATGTAGTATTTACATTATTTACATTGTTCGGACTATTTTTCTAATGTTCACGACATTTCGACCGCTGTACGCTTTGGTCTTCTCCGGATGCTAAGAATTTCGAACCGAACCCTTTACTACGATCACTGGGGTATATCATTCTGATTACATGCGCAATGACATGTAGCCATGTAGGTATCTTCTTTTAACTTAACTGTCTAATTTATTTGATCACCACAACTATAGCCTGGTATTGAACTCACAACTCTTTTAGTCCAGTCACTGGAAGTAACCAACGTTTATATCCACTGAGTCTTTAAGGATATCAGCATGTTAATTTATAAGACTTATAAATCTAATGTCTCAGTAACCTTATTTTTAGAGTACATATTGCTAATATTACTCATATTGGATATATGGAATAGTTTTTGCTGAGATACGTTGATGACACCTTCATACTATGGCCACATCAGGAAGAGGTCCAGACGCTATTGGACCATGCGAACTCAATAAGATCATTGATACTGTTCACAATGGAAAAAGAGAACGACAACAAACTGGCATTCCTGAATGTACTATTTCGAACGGACAGGGGTTTCAAGACATCCGTATACCGCAAGCCAACGTTCAGCAATACCTCAACTTCAAATACCTCAACTTCAAAATTCCCATCACCAATACAATGTTAAGAAAGGGGTCATCCGCTGCCTACATCACCGAGAAATATTTATAAACGGCGACCCAGAGACATATGAACAGGAAATGGTGAGCATAAGCAGTATCCTACAACGTAACAATTATCCAGGGTAAATGATAACAACTCCAACGAACGTGAATGGAAAGGTGCATGGGAATAACAACTCTCAGAACACAGCCCCGGCCTGTCTACTTTATGTGAAGAGGTTATCGGAGAAAATACAAAGGACCTGAGGTCCATATACCATCAGGACAACCTTCAGAAGTGGCTCTACATTTCGCAGGACTAAGGACTGTGTATACGCCATTCCATGTAGCTGTGGAAAGAAGTGTGAAGGAGAAATGAGACGACCCCAGAATGTAAGGCTGCAAGAACACAAGAAAAGATAGAAAAATCAGGCATAGTTGACAACATATGGATGGAGAAACAGCATCGCCGCCTCCTATGGGATGAAGTTAAAATAATTAATAGAGAACACCACTAAAAACTACGAAAAATTAAGGAATCAGTGCATATACTACGCCACAAAAATCTAAAATCTTCAAGCAATAACGATGAGAAAAATAGTCTGAAAAATGCAAATAGTGTAATTATAGATATTTTAAGAGTGTGAATAATCTTATGGTAGCAGTAAGTTTTTATTTCATTATGTTGTTTTAATAAGTTAGTTTCATGGGTAATTTAATTATTTAGATATTTTTCTTGTAAGCAAAGAAAACATTTCATGTAACGATTTACATGTTCTAGCTTTTGTTAGTGTCTTCTATTGTACTGTAGGTCTTCTATTTACATCTTTCAACTGCCAATAGTATTTGGAAAATGTGGTTAGGTTACTATAGATTTTATTATTAAAGAATAGTTTATGCTGATACAATCACGATTTAAAAGGTGTTTTAGTACTTCCAGTATAATGTTATATAAAAGTTAGGATTTTCTGTAGTGGAAATGGAAGCTTGGTAGACTATAGAATCTGTAATGTACCTATTTTGCACAGAACATTTGTTTGTGTTACGATAATTGGAAGTATTAATATTATTATCATTATTTATAATAGGGTGGTTATGATTGCTAATTTTCTTATATTGATTTAGGATATTATTGTGTTTTTATTATCATTTTTAGATTATAAGTGCAGCTATATATATATATATATGTTTCAGTGTATTCTTATTAAAAAATTACTAAGGGGTTTATTAGTTGGGAAGCGTTTCTGAACTAAGTTAAGGAATTTATTGACTAACTTAGTTTTAAGAATTTGTTTAAATGGTGGTGTATACCAAATTATTTTCTATTTCTATTTTGTTAAATATTATTTTTTCATAATAATGTTTAATGTCACTGCATTTATAGTCGCTGTTTTTTAATGGCAGTATTGTAATATTGACTGGATTTATTATATATCCTCATTGGAAGTATTGTTTTTAATTCTGTGTTCAACAGAGTATAGCATGAGTTTAATAATAGATGGTGAGTGATTTAATTTAGGATGTGTATATACATAGGGTTAGCATTATATTTTTAGGTTGACTATGCGTTGTTAACTAAATTTAGATTAGCACCTAGGAAGTCAACTTTCTTTAGGTTAGTTTGGACTATTACTTTAGAACTAAAGTCTTTCATTAGTATGTATATTAATTTACGAATTTTATCTATTTTAGAGTGTGTAGACTTATGGACAATCATGAGACCATCGTCTCATTATATTTTGTATTTTGAATTTCCTTATCTTTATATATATGAACACGCAAAGGAACTAAATTTCACTGTCTAATGATGGTGCATTGAGGACCGAAACTTGATACTTTTTGAGTTAATTATGTATACGCGTGTATGTGCATTGCGAAAGAGAGATACATTAACTGTATATGATTTCGTTTGGAAAAATCCATTCGAAGCAAATGTTGGTTATGAAGACTCTTCTGTGTCTCTCATTAAGTTGGGTGGGGCTTAGTTTGATAACAGCTTCTGAACTGAGGCTCTCTACCATGATGTAAACACTGTCAACTGGCGTCAATGTAAATTTTTTCACGTCACAATCGAAGTAAGACCATAGCTAATATACACACACTATTGTTCATCATACTGAAATATCTATCTAAATAACTATTACTATGATTATTATTGCTATTAAATATCTGGCTGGTGCCACGTTACACATAACGTCTTTGTTGTTGTTTTTATAATGGAAATGTTCTCCGGGTTGGGTTTATTGTCCCTCTGCCTAACCTCTTTACTCTGATAAATTTGATTTTATGTTGAGATTTCTTTTTCCCTCAGACAACCACTTGTTCCCAGGCTAATGCGTTATAAGTACCCGGGTTTGGGTATTGATAGTTTTGCTTTCCCTTAATTTGTAGCTAACTAAAGCCGATTTCTCGTTGCTAGACACTCACCATTACACCAAAGGCACATCTGAGTAGATAAATTAATATCATATCAACTCGTATTTAGCGCAAAGATACAAAATAATTAAGAAATCGTTGATGTTGATAAAGTAGTGTATGAATACGGTCGACTTCAAATGATACATCTAAACTTATTTATAAATGTGTGTGTGTGTGTGTGTGTGTGTGTGTGTGTTTGTGTGTGTTATCCGTTACCTATAGACTCCGAAACGGCTTAACCGATTTTCTTGAAAATTTACACAGTTGTACAATAAGCGTCTGCGAGTGTTCTTAGCTAGTCGGATTTTTTCGATTATCGATTTTCGATATTTATCAGGGGTACCTTGACACGGTATCATGTCAAATGTCAAGGTACCCCCGATAAATATCAAAAATCGATAATCGAAAAAAAATCCGGTTATAGAAGGAGTTGTCCGATTTTGATCAAATTTAATACACTCATAGACAAAGACATAAGAAACGATATTCAGAAGTTTCAAAGTTGCAGTTCTTACAATAATGCAGAAAATTTGATATCGATACCAGGAAATCAAAATTTGACTTACATCCATTCATTTTTCTTGCAGTCTACGGTTTCGCTTTAACTGTAAACAACGATTGCTTTTTAGTCTTTCGTGCCAACGTCCAAAGAGTCTGAGTTCCAGGACCATGGATTAGTTTTAAAGCTTTCATTATAGCCGAGCAACGCCGGGCTATACTGCTAGTTGTACATAAAAATATCCATCTGTAGAAAAATTATCCATTTATAATCAAATAGAAATATAGTTTTACGGAATTGCTAGATTCTCTCTCTCTCTCTCTCTCTCTCTCTCTCTCTCTCTCTCTCTCTCTCTCTTAGGATACTAATCAGAATAGACACTACCGGCCATAACCCCAAATTTTAAAAAGCATTATGTATTTTATACTATTTTTAGAAATAAAATTATTCTTTTGTTATTATTACTTTGCAAATTATTACAAGATAGCCAGGAAATCTTCGCTTCGGCTAGCCAATAAGAAGAAGAGACTAGCATAGGGAAGAGAGCACAAAAACTGGGCAGCAGGACAGTTCATTTGATGCATATAATATTGCGCAGTATTAACAAAAGAACCATTCAATTTTCATTTAGAATTATCAATTTGGCAATAAATACTAGAAATAGTATGAAATACATAATTTTTTAAAACTGGGTTTGCCTAATAATTATGGCCGGTAGTGTACATTTTTTAAATGAAAAGCTCTCTGAAAATTCTACAATGATCTAAAAACTATAAGATGAAAGAAATATATAAATAATTTACAAAATGTGTACGTTTTTCGGCTATAAGGATGGTGATAAACACGCAGCTGCTTTTTCCACAGATAAAAACGGATCCACAAGACTTTTACAGCATCTTTCTTGAAAGGGTTGTACAAGAGAACGTGAGAAAAAGGACTAATCTTTAACCGCATGAAGACAGAAATCATTGTCTTCAGCAAGAGAACCGTTCAAAAATGTGCGAGTTACACATTAATGATGTCAGCATCAAGCAAGCAAACAATATGTGCGTCGTGTTTAACAGAGGATAAAAATATTTCGTCGAAATCCAAACAACCATTGGACTAGCAAAAGTGTATTTTAAAACAAAACATATGACTGAGAAACAAAAATAATTTGTTAGAAATTAAGAAGGCTGAATTGCTATGTGATATCCATCCTCTTAAATAGCATTGAATGCTGGACAGTTCATCCACAGATGAAGGAAAAACAAGACGTAACAGAAATGTGGTTCTACAGAAGTATACTGAGAATTACATGGAAAGAGTGTGCAAACAACTCAGAAGTTATAAAGAAAACGTTAATAAAAAAACATTTATATTCAGAATCAGGATAAGATTACTGTAATTCCTTATAAACATAATGAGAAGGCTTGGAAAGTTTAACCCTCACAAGGCACATTGCGGGAAAAGAAGATCAGGAAGTGGAGTGACACACCTAATCTCACGGGTTAGTGTGGAGAGATAGCAGAATGAGAGCATGGGCGTTAGCAAAGAAAGAAAAACAGCCACTGATCACAAGGGATAGAAATTTTTGGTGACTTATGATTGCCCATGTCCTGAAGGGACGCGGCACATAGAAAAAGAAAAACCCTTCCACAATGGCTGATACGTTAGGCAGTTTTATTCATAATTTTGGCAGGCATTATTTCTTAGGCTGGCATCATTTTCCATTTGCATATCGACATTCACTAACTATATCTGATCATAAGTTTGTTTTTTTTGTTTTGTTTTTTTGCTTGTTTGTGTGTGTTTCTTGAAATAGATGTGTGTTTTAGATCTGTATGGGATTGTCAGTAAGACTTTTCAAACATCCAACTTCAGAAACTGTTGCTATATGCAATCATTTATATTTGCTTTTCCAGATACTTATTTTTATTTTATAGTCGTTTCAATTTAATCAAGAAAAGACTGCTACTGGTGCGCATGGGTTTACAGTGAGAGAAGAGGAAAAAGAACAAGGTACACAGGTTGAGGAAGACATTATAAGATAAACATTGGAATCAAAGAGATAAAAGTTCGAATTGACGTTACATTTAAACTTTTGAAGATTGTAGCTATTAGGTAAGCAAGCAAACAGAATTGGAGTAACACAAGAAAATTCGAGAAAAGAAGTTGTAGAGAAGAAGCGATGGTTACTTTTTGACAGTAAAAGGGTTGGACTTACATACCAGTCTAGTCAGTCAATTAAGTGCCATACGGGATACATACTTGGGCGATTATGTCTCGAAAGAGACATGACTGACTGGGCAGAAGATTATCCCGAAGTAGGTTGCCATTGCTTTCTGCGGTAGATTGGTTGCTGACCAAGACTATAGAACCCAATCTGTCCTGTTATTTAACCCATAACTGGAAGAAATAGACGGATTAATACCTTTTCTAAGAGTATTTGCGAGCAAGTGAATGCAATGAATTTGGTTGGAATCCGAACACGGCTCCCCGATTTCTCGTTCCGAGCCGATATCCAATGCACCACAAAAGAAAAACGTAATCCTATTTCTATTAAAATCGTTAGAATTGAAAAGACATAAAATATACCTTACATATAATATTTATAATATTCGGATAAAAAATTACATGCAAGTAATTAATTTTACTTGAACTATTATCATATAACCGAAATAACACCACAGTTTTCAGTATTCATGCATGGATTGTATAATTTTTTTTATAAGCGTTTCACCCCGAGCAAGGCATTTCACTGCCACTACTGCGCAGGGGGCTACATAGAGTGGAGAAAGGATGGTTAAATATAAGAAATGTCAGAGGGTGGGTGATAGGCGGGTAAGGATACCGAGAATGAGGGTTGGGTAGATGAGAGTGTTGGGAGAATAATTGGGAGTTAGTGTGATAGGAGGTGTCTATTGACCCTACATTTCAACACCTGGAGATTGTAGCTGTCGGGAAAGCAGACATGTGAAAGGGAATTCCACAGGCGGAAGCGCGAGAAAAGAAGCTGTTGGGGGTAGAAATTACGGTTACATTTTATCTGCTTAACTGTAAAATGGTTGGACCTAGTTGCTAATCTAGTATCTCGTGTAAATTCGTGCTTAGGCGGCACCAATGATCTAAGTTCATCGGAGCAGAAGCCATGAAAGTACTTGTAGAAGAGGCACAGGGAAGCCACATCACGCCGGTGAGAGAGTGGTTGCAGCCGGTCTGCCAAGTCAGTATCAACCACGTTACATATTCTCCTTTGTATTTTGTCAAGAAGCCCAAGTAGAGTAGCAGGGGCACACGACCAGATGTGGCAGCAGTATTCAATGCATGGGCGGATGGTAGATTTGTAGATGTGCAGGATAGATTCAGGCGGGAAAAACTTCCGGGCCCTGCACAGAGAGCCGACATTCATAGTGGCAGATTTGACAATGGATTTGATATAGTCATTCCATTTGAGGTCCGCCGAAAGTGTAAGGCCAAGAAGGCGTAGTGTTTTACTCTCTGGGAGGCAAGTCTGTTCCATGCTAATGGGAGGTAGATGCGATTGTCTATGGTGGTTAGTTGATAACAGCTTCATTTTAAAAG
The DNA here is from genome assembly GCA_037127315.1 of Ascarosepion bandense. Taxonomy (NCBI): domain Eukaryota; kingdom Metazoa; phylum Mollusca; class Cephalopoda; order Sepiida; family Sepiidae; genus Ascarosepion; species Ascarosepion bandense. The sequence goes on from JBBBDQ010001492.1 coordinate 3,231,060, forward strand.
CATTGAAATTTACTAGCCATTTCCTACCCCCAGGCCACTCCGGATTGGAGGTCCTTTTCAAGCTCGGCAGCGAGGTTCGCTTTGTCGCCCACACCGGGTTTTTGATCGAGGAGAGAGTAGATTGTGGTGTCATCGGCGTACATGCCTACTTGGGATCTAATGGCGTCGTGGAGATCATTAATGTACATCAGAAAGAGCGTGGGACCTAGGATAGAACCTTGATGGACGCCCGCGTTCGTATGGTAGTTTTGGGAGGCATGCCCATTTAATACGACCTTCAATGTGCGGTTAGAGAGCATTATCTATTGACGTTCATGACCTAATCTATTATCATTATTTATTGGATGTTCATGACCTAAAAAAAAACGCGGAGTATCATAAAATACTGTTTTTCTGTTGACACAGCTATTACTTTAACTACCTTCAGTCCACGTTAATGCTCATTGTTTTAAAAAGCGATGATTATACTTGTAATAGAACCTAAGCATATAATGTACATATTTTTGTTCTTAGAAATTTACCACAATAATATTAAACACTTTTTCTTTGATGGTATATTTGTTATATAGCAATATACAACAAACAAGCATGTATATGAAAATATATAATAATATTTTTTATTGATGACGATGGACCGTGTGGCACAAGGACAGAGAACTGAGAGCGCGCTTCTAATGGGGGTTGACGAGGGGTGTCGTATCTGTTCTCCTCTGGTCTCGGTCTGTCCGGACTGTCTGCCTCTGTCTCTCTGCCTTGACTGGTCTGCTGTGAAATCCGTGCCCGAGGTCTTTTTATCTCCAAACCGGTACTTCCGATTTTTGCCTCGCCTACGCACGCCCACGTAATTCTCAGAGACACCTGTTCTGCTTGCCTCTTGTAGCCATTTCCGCTACTGCCGGAAATAAGGTCAAACAAACATCCGTTCCTTTCAACGGCCGGAAAACGCCCCCGCTTCCTCACTTCCTCGGGTGGGCCTAGATTGTTATATTACATATTTATTAAAATAATTTTATATTTGCATCATTCTAAAATTAATGCTATCAAATATTTATATTTTACCATTTTATGAAGAAATATGAAAACAATTTTTATTCCTGAATCCCTAAATTTTGACTTAATCATTACAATATTTGGAGCAACTATAATGAAATCTTTATTTAGTATTTTAAGTTTTTATCAATTGACAATTAACCGAACCTTTATTAACCATTCCAATCAAGAATCTAATAAGTAAATAGCGTTTATCATTTTTGTTGTCAATTTTCAGAAACAAAAAAGAATCTAAAAATTCACTTTTATATGTTTAGATTTGATTACAGTTATAATCCTCGTTTTGTAAAATGGTGTCAATGGAAAATACTTTTCGATTGTATTTGTTTTATTTGTAGGAATGAAGGTCCAATTTTGCCTTGTTGGTTATATTTCAATTTTCTATTCGTTTAAAAATATATATTCCTTTCATTTCTCTTGCAGCTGACAGAAATTGTTCGAAAACGCAGCACGGACGGCCGACCTGTATACACGCTTCAAGGGATTCGCCGCGCTCGGCGGATTGACTTTGTGTCAAGAATCGCGTTTCCAATTGCTTTTTCTATTTTCTGCTCTTGCTACTGGGTCATCTACAACATCGATAGTGATAAGTTTATCAAATCCTGACGATATTGGCCACCACCGGCTAGGCGAAAACGAAGACTGATCTTTTGTCAATGGGAAAAGGTGATACTCCAGTGAGTCCAACACATGTGATGACGCACAGTGTTATTCAAACACGTCCGCAAAGAAAAGAAAACGAGAGAACATACGCATAAATACGTTCTTTTATTTTTACACACTGACTTACGCATATCAGATAATGAGAATACAAGCTACAATATAAACAGCCAATCAAACATCTTGACACAAAATGTTTAAACTCATTTCTGCATATCTGTTGCATTGATAGTTGCGATTGGCAAATGAAGAACATCTCTCGCAGCAGATTTTGTTGAATGGTTTGTTTGACTAATGAACAATGAGTGCCTCCTTGTCTCAATATATTTCCCTCCTTTACACTCTCAATTCCCATTTTTCATTTACGCCGTTGTCTGTTTCGCTTTTGATTTTCACTTTCGTCCAAAAATTCATTTTTATCTATCATTAATATAATTACGTTAGGTCGGTATTTGGCAAAATGGCGGTGAAATATTATATTGCTCAAATACTCCAGATGAAGTGAGTAAGCTTTTGTTTCCAGAACCAGATTAGTATATTCATTTTATTTATTGCGTGCTCTGGCAAATTAACTTGGTTTTCTTTCCTATATATTAGAATTTTTTTATTTTCGTCCACTCGCGCCTGATTACCAAATTGTGCGTTTCTTTCTTTCTTTCTTTCTTTCTTTCTTTCTTTCTTTCTTTCTCATTCTCTTCCTTATCTATCTATCTATCTATCTATCTATCTATCTATCTATCTATTCCTTCCTTCCTTATCTATCTATCTATCTATCTATCTATCTATCTATCTATCTATCTATCTATCTTTCTTTCTCTTTATCTATCTATCTATCTATCTATCTATCTATCTATCTATCTATCTATCTATTTCATCTATCTATCTATCTATCTATCTATCTATCTATCTATCTATCTCATTTTCTATCCTATATCTATCTATCTATCTATCTATCTATCTATCTATCTATCTATCTATCTATTTTCATCATCATCATCTATCTATCTATCTATCTATCTAACTATCTATCTATCTATCTATCTATCTATCTCATTGTCTTTCTTATCTATATATTTATCTATCTCTCTGTCTATTTGTTCGTCAGCCTCACTTCGATTAGTTGGTAAGTGCAAATGAAACAGTCTTACTGACAGGACAGATATATTCTAGTAAAATTTTATGACCTGAATATGTACAATAGTCGCTACCGAAATAGACGTGTTGGGTCAGTTAATTTGGTGAAGAAATAACTGCCTTTGCATTACTGTCACTATCTCACCTGGTCATATCTACCAATCGATCTGTCTCGGATTCTTTATATCTCTCTATGATAGAATAAGGAATAAAGAGAAAATGTTTACAAGTTTAACATGTTTCGCTTTTATTTAAGCTTCTTCAGAGCACACGTGTATGTTGCTGTTTTGGTAGCGTTCATGTGTATGACGTTTATATGATATTTATTAAGTAATAAATATTTACAATGAATTCTGACAAATATGTCCTTATCAATAAACGCACTCCATATATATTACATATGTACTTTATATATACTTTGTCATGTGACCAGATTTTATAAAATTCATAAATAAATGTCTAGCATCAGAGTATCCACAGGCACAATTCGTACAACTTTTACTCTCACATAAAACACCCTCCCAGTCAACATGCGGATATTCAGTCAGTTACGTGTTATACGTGATACATGTTTAAGCGATCATGAACAGAAGATTCTCCTGCAATAGGTTGCCATTAATTTCTGCAGTAGGCTGTTTGCCAACCAAGGCTATAGAACCTAATTTGTCCTGTTATAGCTGGAGGGAAAGAACTTTTCCTATTATATTTGCGCGTAAGTGAATGCAACGAATTTAACTGGAACTCGATCTTGACGCTCTGAATTTTTGTTCCGAGCCAAATTCATTGCTCTAAAACGCCCTTTCTTATATACAGATATTAGCAGGCCTAAATAAAATACCTACTAGATGCGTACAAGTACACACATTAGCAAATCTCGCATAGACCAACTAGAAGTATGATACAAGAACGCACAGATAATATACACAAGAAGACTACCAAACAAGAGAAATACATAACCAATGAAAGACAACAACACAATATAAAAATAACAGAATTCTCTTTTCTTCTTCATATTAATTTTCTGAAGATTAAATGAAAGCGAAACATGTTAAATTTCTAAGCGTTTTCTATTTGTTCCTTATCTTATTATTCTGTGAGATTTTGATCTATATTTGACCCCAGTTCTTATCTATTTGATATTCTAAAATGTATACAAAAGTTAATCGTATATTTATTGTTATAAATGTGAGTTCGTAAAAACAATGTCACAGAATGTTTAATTCATGTATTTGTTGCAATAATTCTCTTTAATTCCAAACTCTATTTAGTGGATCTTTTTAATCCACATTTTCTCGTTGAGGTGGTTCATACAGCACTGCCTAAAAATGAATGTTTAAATAATGTACCCTATACGAAACAAGTTTAATGATTTTACTTTCAAAATATTATTGGGTGTGCAGGTGGTATAGAAAGTCGGAAAATCGAATTCCAATGATGTTCATCATATTCACTTACGCACTTACTTACCCGTGGGAAAGGTATTAATCCATCTAATGCACTAATCTATGAATTAAAAATTAGTTCTATCTGGAAAATCATTGTTATTCTTCCGACAAAATATGAATGCAATATTCAAATGCAAAAATAAAAAAATAACAGAAAAGAAACATTTCTTATAGTGCAAATATGTTTCGGTATTAATCCACAAAAAGTTAATAAGCACTCGACACAAAAATAATCAACCATTTCGAAATTTTATTAGAATTCTTCCCTTTAATATGAGATGTGTCAATTAACAGAAAAGAACAGTTTTAAAAAATGGAAAACTTCATTCGAAAATAAAAGAAATTATCCCTCTTTATATATATAAAATATGAATGCAATATTCAAATGCAAAAATAAAAAAAAACAGAAAAGAAAATTTTCTTATATTACAAATATGTTTCGGTATTAATCCACAAAAAGCTAATAAGCTCTCGACACAAAAATAATCACCCATTTCGAAAGTTTATTAGAATACTTCCCTTTAATATGAGATGTGTCAATTAACAGAAAAGAACAGTTTTAAAAAATGGAAACTTCATTAGAAAATAAAGGAAATTATCCTTCATTATATATATATTGGGTGCGATGGATGAAATATATTATTGTTAGTATAACGCCAATCTGCTTCCCACGCATACTAATCAAGGGGGTGCTGTCTGATGAATTATGTGGCCAAGTATAAGTGGTGATGTGGTCGCAGAAATTGTTTGACAACCATGATTGGCTTCTCCTCCTTGCATGGCATGACGCAGAGTCCTTTTGCCAAATATTGAGTTTGCAATCAGCCACCCTCTTGATCTTGGGAGTACTACCTCCTCAATGCACTTGATGTATGCTTCTGTGTAGATTCTAAAGACTTTTGGAGAGATGAACAGGGGCATAATGTCGCCATCACTAGTGATCACTCCAAATGCCATGATGTTGACTTGATCATCCAACTTACTGGGAATCGTCTGGGCTGTCTTTAGATTGACACCAAAACGCGCTGTAATTTTATTATTAAAGCTTCCGGCGCCATTGTCAAGCAGTACAGAATGCCGTTTCCAAATTTTCGGCGGAGTGAATTGCATCACGGTAGTGATTTTTCTCACAGACGGTCCCCAACTGACTCTACTATACTCTGCAGTCAACAAAAGAAAAAACAAACAGCATATGCACGAAATTAAAAATATACTATGGCGAAAATTTGACCATCGTACCTTGTATATAAAGAGAGTTTTTTCTTTGTGAAAGTTCCTGGATTACGCTTACAATATGCAACCATTAATGATTATATATTTTTTAAACTTTGTCATGTTTTCTTTGGCGATAGACTCTATAGGAATGTGCTTATTGATTCCAGCTTATCTTCCCAGAGAGAAACGCACGTCAGAATTCCTCTCCTTGAAGGCCGTCCAACGCTGCTTGCTATTTCATCTCTAGTCTTGATTCCAGTCATGTCAGAAAGATAGTTTGGTTACTCGCGCATGATTTTTATGTCTTTTTTTTTTCTCATTTTCTATCATTAACAGGGCGCCCCGTATACACATTATCTTGAATCAACATTCGACCGGCTTTGAAACAAGCATAACATTCAAAATCTCTTGTTCGACCTAAAGGTCAGTTTGATTGGCACGATACCAGACCAGTTGAGTTTAACGCAAGATATGATAAAAAGGTGTATTACTCGGTCTTTGTCAACCATCGTAAACTATCACAGAACCGTTCAGATACAACCCTGTAAAATTTGAAAACACAATTACTTTTTATAATCATACTCAAAAACATAGGGGATTTCTGTTATGATGGATGAGATATGAATTAAAGAGAGGATGGCAAAAAGAGATTGCTTGAAGATGTGCGTTGTGGAACAGTGGATATCGGCTCGGAACGAGAAATCGGGAAGCCGAGTTTAAATTCCAGTTGAATCCTTTGCATTCACTAACGCGCAAATAACCTTGGAGAAGGTATGCATCCGTCTCTTCCCTCCAGCTATGGGTTAAATAACAGGACAGATTGGGTTTTATAGCCTTGGTTGGTAACCAGTCTATTGCAGAAAGCAATGGCAACCTACTGCATGATAATCTTCTGCCCAGTCAGTCATGTCTCTTTCGAGACATGATCGCCCAAGCGTGTATCCCGTATGGTACTTAACTGACTGATGAAGATGAAGTGAATTAATTTTGATTAACGTTTGAATTGGAAAAATTTAGATTGTAGTGTTCAGGCAGGGAAGCATCAATATGGGAGTCTCTTCTGCAAGCTGGTAGTTATTACGAAAAAGTTTCCTTTTTTTTTTTTTTTTGAACACGTAGAAAATTATGGGGATTCAAATTTCTGAATTAGTAAAGCAAAAAAAAAAACAAGTTCATCTGAAGATTTTTCATAAAAATAGCTATAGAAATAGGAGTTGATACTACGAAACCTCTTGGCATATTGACGCACTCGCGTACGTGCGTGTGTGCTTTATACATTGATTGTGCGTATATATGCTTGAGCTCTTTTGTTTGATTGTGTAAGTGCGTCCTAAAAAGCTATACGCACTTTGTCACATGTGATTATAAACTTTAGAAAGAACTCTTATCTTCAACTAACACTACATTATTTCCTTTTTTTTTTAAGTATTTAAAAAAGCTTTCTGAAGGTTTAATCTGATAAACAGCGTATGTATTTTCTTAAATATTTTTTATCGAAAGGAGGGAATCAATTACAAAATTCGTCGCTCTATTCTGATGAAAGAAAATTTCAGTTCAAATGTAGACCTGTTATTTACATACAGATTTTTTCATCTAAAATTATTTATGGAACCGAGTAGTATTATCTATGTCTAATAAGACATGTATTATTTAATAACCTTTAAGCAGTCTTTTAAACTGATATTAATACTATATATATATATATATATATATATGTGTGTGTGTGTGTGTGTGTTGTAATTTTGTTATTACAAGGGTTTAAAAAGCATAATATCACTACACAATTTTAAAGTTATATTGGCGCAAAAGATATAAATAAAACATTGCGATTGATTAAATTTTAAAGATGTTTTTATGGGGCTAAATTTTTTTAGGTTGGAATTTGAACTGAATAATTTTAGTTTACCATGGAATATTGTAGTTAAGAAAACCAGCTAGTATTTGGTGGACCATTTAATGGTAAATTAAATTTTAGATAATTTTAAAGTTATATTGGAGCAAAATATATCAATAAACCATTGCAATTAATTAAATTTTAAAGATTTTTTTTCGGGGCTGGAATTTTTTAGGTTGGAATTTGATTTAAATAATTTTAGTATACCATGGAATATTGTAGTAGTAGTATTTTTACGGGCAATTTATTTTAGTAAATTAAATTTTAATTTTTAAGTTATATTGGTTCTAATTAGCACGAGATACTAGATTAGCAACTAGATCCCACCCTTTTACAGTGAAACCGATAAAATGCAACCGCAACTTCTACTCCAACAGTTTCTTTCCTCGCACTTCCCGACTGTGGAACTCTCTTCCACATGACTGCTTACCCGACGGCTACAATCTCCAGGAGTTTAAATGTAAGGTCAATAGACACCTCCTAACAAACTAACTTCCATTCTTTCAAACACTCTTCCCACCCACCCAACTATCTATCACCCCACTTCTGACATTTCCTATATCTAACCACTCTTCCTATTTACCTCCCCCTATGTAGCCCCAAGCGCAATAGTGGCAGTGGAATGCCTTGCTTGGGGTGAAATTATTAATTTATATATATATATATATATATATATATATATATATATATATATATATATATATATATAACATAGTATACTTGGTATGTAATCCGGGTAAATTCCAAAAGAGACGATCTCGAGAGAACTCAATGTTAAATTCATTTATTTAATTTAACAGAGTAATATTTTATAGAGGATTTTCGATTATTACCATGGATAATACATATTTCACCGCTTTGATGTTCTTAACGTGTCTCGTCAGATCCAAATGGTAGAACAGTAGGCAATCATTTCGATTGCCTACTGTTGTAACATTTGGATCTGACGAGCCGCGTTAAGAACATCAAAGCGGTGAAATATGTATTATCCATGTTAATAATCGAAAATCCTCTTTCTGTATCTCTCCCTCTCTCTCTCCCTCTCTCTCTCTCTCTCTCCCTCTCTCTCTCTCTCTCTCTCTCTATATATATATATATATATATATGTGTGTGTGTGTGTATAAGAAAACTAAACACGTAACTTGACGGTTATGAATCCAGAATGTATTTCGGCAGTTGTAAGTTGTAAAAATACAAAGCTACTTCATGAGAACCGAAAAATCAAATAGTTTAATTTATCTCAAAATATTAAAAGAAAGTCTAGGTAAGAAACGAGAAGAAATATTGAGATTAGGTAAAGGCCAGTGGAGTATAAAGTTTAGCATTAACGTAGTTACCGTACTGGAAATGTCACAAAAATTAAAGCATACACACACCAACCCACACATATAGAAAAAACAAGTCTTAAAAGAAAAACAATATATTATGCAAGAACAATACGAGCTCTGGATAACATCCACTGAGACCTCTATTTTTATCTATTTAATATTTTATATTAATTAGGTATTTTTTATTATCGTTTCCGTTTTTTACAGAATTTGCATTATATATATATATATATATATATATATATATAATGGACCTGCTATACCCACATAGATAGATAGATAGATAGATAGATAGATAGATAGATAGATAGATAGATAGATAGATAGATAGATAGATGTGTGTGTGTATCATGACTTGACTTCGGAAAGGAATATTTAGGTTTTTTTCTTTGTCATAATTCTTCTTTGCCTTCCCAGATTTTTTGCAAGAATCAAATGAATATTTTCTGCTGGTGGTTTTAAGGTAGAGACAAGCATGTGCTTTAGCAAATCTACTCTTTAAACCAGGGGCTTAAATATGGTCGACAAACAACGAAAGGCACGGGCTGATAGCTGGCTAGCTAGCTAGATAGATAGATTTACCAAGATTTTTACAGATTCCAGTCACATGGGTTTCAGTAGAAAAATGAGTATCCTTCAAACTTGTGCTAGAAGTTATGAAGGTGGTACTGGGTAATTCTCTGATGTACCCTCACTCTACAGGATCCGTCTTCCTGTGCTATACCTAGATGCCCTCATTACTGCTTCTGTCTACGTTTTCTAAATGTCATCCAATCACCGTCGAAATGTGGCATCACTTTGTCTGTTTTATAAATACTTTCATGGCTTCTGCTCGGACGAACTTAAGTCACTGGTGCCTCCTCAGCAGGTGTTTACTCGTGCAACCAGACTGGCAACTGGGTCCCACCCATTCACAGTCAGGTTAGCCAAATGCAGACGACAATTCTACTCTTGTAGCTTCTTCTCTCGCACTTCCCACCTGTGGAACTCGCTCCCGTATTCTTGCTTTCCTGACGGCTACAACCTCCAGAAATTTAAATGCAATGTCAATACTCATCTACTAACCACTGGACTCTAGCTCTCTCCCCACCCCCGTATATCCTTCCCTTTCTCTCCACCTATGTATCTGTCATCGCACCTGCTTTCTCAGCTTTCTATTGCTCCTTTCTAACTAGTTTGTACTCCTCACTCTTTTTTAATTAATCTTTTTTACAGTTATGTAGCCCCCCGCTCGTCAGTGGCATTTCTGCCTTGCTCGGGGTGAAATGATTAAAAAAAAAATCCTGCATTTCTTGAAGGTTCTCTTGAAGTTGCGGCCGCCTCTGTAACTTGTTCCCTTCTTTTGGCCACATCTTGCTCGTCCAAATGATTCCCTTTTCAAATGTTTCTACACAGAATTCAGGGTATAACCAATGTCTTCTCCGATATTTTTGTGTCTTCTCTCCATGAATTGGGTCAGTGTTGGTCGTTTTGTCAACCTAAACGGTAGAGAAAAAGATCAACATTTACTATAGAACAGAATTTATTCTCATGTTTTAAATATCAACTACCTTTCTGATAAAATCAAATAAATCTATAGCTTTACTATAAAATATCTATAGGCTTTTAAATAATATTTGCTAATTCCTGAATATTATTTTTTTACTGTGTTATACGAACAAATTTCATGAATATACCAGCTTAGATCTGCTGAAAAATATACAATGGACATTTCAAAGATATTTTGAATGCTTACATTTTTCATATCGCACAAGAAATAATTGTAAAAAAATAAATTAAGTTAAAAATATATGTAAATACATATAGTATTTATACTTATTTTTAATTTTATTTTCTTACAATTATGATTTTTTTTAAAGTAACTCCTGTAAATCATAAGGAATATTCAACTTTTGCTTAGGTTTGGTATGTATATCAACAGTTAAATTATGTCATGTTGAAATCAGCACATGAAGATCACGTTGTGCATGAAACTCTAAAATGTGCTACCGGTGAGGACAACTGTACATTCTTTATTGATATATTTATTTTTAATATATAATTTATAATTCTGTTACAGCTCATTTCTGACATCTTTCTCTTGTAATACGCGAAAGATTAAGCGTGTGTATCAAAAATAAACAAACATAATGTTTAAAAGAATATTTACTTCCAAAACACACACACACACACACACACACACACACACACATATATATATATATATATATATATATACACATATTCGTATACAATGACTGGGGATATCTTCGGATTTGGCTCTTTAAACCAGTTTTCCTTTTCCTTCTCTTTGACTTATTGCGTTAAACGTCATTGGATTGGTTGTTACTATTTTGTAGACCATCTCTGGTACTGGCGCAGCAGATCGATGTTATATCGATTCCTTATCAAATTAGAAAACCTCTGGTGAAATATCGGGCTGTGCCGTCTCAATATCTTCCCATAGCTCCCTGATACATGAGTAAATAAAAAGACCTTTCCTCCTCATCCCATGAATGTGTTGATCCCACCATTCTTCCGAAGTTTCTAGAATGATCCTCAAACCAACTTGGACTCGAAGACATGCTAAAATAGGCAGCCTTTGTTAAAGTACAGGAAGTCCATACATGGATAGGGACGGTCTCGAAAAAATGCCACCTCACAATCACTTGTGAATGACGTATTTATTTGGACCAGCGAACCCGACCAGTACCACGTGAACACACCCCTAGAACATTATTGAAGGCCACTAGCTTACACGGTACATTTTTGACAAGTGAAGTTCATAGCATCGTTGGTTTTGTGCCACAACTGAACCCTATCATCATATCTAAATATTTCTGTTAGTCATCGAACTACACCACACGTTCCCATTTATCTATGGTTCAATTAATATCACGAGCCTAGGTGAGGCGCAGTGTTTGATATCAGGATGTTACATGAGACTACAACATTATGGGTTTTCTGTTTCCATATTCCACTGAAGCTAAGAATGCAGAACTTACCTGCTGCATAAACATTTTGTACTGTCTCAAAACGAATATTGATATGATTTTAGCTAGTGTCACATGTCGCTTACCACGGACAATTCTAGCTTTTTGTCACAATTATTATTGACACGCAGATGGCCACTCATCTGTCAGCGTAAATGGTTATGTTGACACTGCAAATCGAACGATGTCAAATAACTCCTATCCTTCATGTTTCTTCGGATGGTGACAAGTTCCATCCTATATTCACAGTGACACATATTTTACAGCAGCACAATTGATAAATGTCTGGGAATTTCCATCACGCTAATGTACGGTGGTGACACTCTAGATTGATGTATGTTTAATTTTCCCACAATTTCAACAATATCCTTCCCTCTGGCTCCCATTATCATAACCCGTCCCGTCATCACGTGCAGCTTAATCAGTATTCAAACAAACTCAGTAAAAACCAAAGCACAACTGATATAGGTTTGGGCAGTTCCCTGCGTTGGCGCCTTCGACCATCACTTTTACATTCAGCTAGTCCATGACATTGAATACGCCAGTGCCATTCAACCTATTCATTGCGATCGCTCTCGTTCTCTTCCCTTTTTTTGTTTGTCTCTTTCTCTTTACGTCCATATCGATATCTATCTAACGGTGCACTTAATAGCAAAGATAGTTGCGCTTTTTGGTCTGGAGTTTACAATTTTATACTAAAAATTAGTAAAAGAAAAAATACGCGGTGCCATGATAAGCAAACGCAAAAACTAAGTTTTATTAAATGCAAAATGTTCATGAGTTTCAATCCTTTTCGCCCCATTACGCACATACACACACACACACACACGTATATATATCAGCATGCAGTATGGCTATAGAAGATTCCAAATGAGCATCCTGTACATACAATGGTAGGATAACTCCCTAAGACAGCTCTAAATATATATGTATATAAATGCATATAGAACAAATATAAGAAAAATTAAGGCAGACACGTTATTTCATGGTAAATCGGAAATATGGCCTATTTCAGGCGAGCCATCATCAGCTTCCGTCTTTATTGTACAAAGAATTCGTGTAAAATCCTTTGTACAATAAAAACGGAAGCTGTTGATGGTTCGCCTGAAATAGGCCATACTCCCGATTTACCATGAAATAACGTGTCTGCCTTAATTTTTCTTATATATATATATATATATATATATATATATATATATATATATATGTTATTTTTTGCCGAGATGTGTGTTGCATTTGATACTAGAACTGTTTTAGCTTCAAGTCGTATGGACGTTCTGCCCCCTCATCAAATACTTTAATTTACAAATATAATTGTGGCCGCGGTGCTAGTTACATGGGTAGAACTTCTTTACGGCTTGACAGTAGAAATAAACAGCTGGTTCTACTGAAAATCAGAAACCATAGCTGGCAAGCAAATGAACATGTCCGTAACACGTATTGTTTCTTAATTTGTAAACGTCTTATAAAAAATAGGAAGTGTGTTATAGAGTATACTGTATATTAATTTTCCGTATTGATTAATTCATATTTACTTTTTCATTTGAAGTTGCTGAAGTATTTTTACATCAGATCATGCAGACCCTCGCTGTGTGGACAACGAAAGTGTTTGCTGGACCTTGCTGTGAACAGTCTCTAGCAGTTCATTCCCCCTTTAACATCAGTGACTAATACATTTCTCACATTTGTGATATTTTATAGTATGTTCTCCCTGTTAAAAACTTCGAGGGAGCGAAACCAGTTGCTTTCCTTTTTTTTTTCTTTTTTTTTTTTTTTTGATAATTTTATCTTCAGTATGACCTGTAACATGAAAAATTCTATCTTTTAAAGCTATATATATATATATATATATATATATATATATATATATATATATCGGTAAAATTCCTGGAAGGATTGGTAAAATCCGGCTGGTAAATAATCCAGGAGGATCCTAGTAATATTGTTAAAATATTAAAACTGATCCAATAGAGAGCTCAATGCAAACCAATTCAATTTACAAAGCAGATATTTATTTATTTTAAATTCAGATAAAACTTATAAAGAGATTCTCTGTTTATAAGGGGTCGAAAAATGCATGCCTTAAAAAGACATTGAAAATAGTTATTTCCCCACTGATTTACATATATCCAATTCGGTCGGGTTTCGAGCATGGGTTATGTAGCAATCGGAGTCTAACCTACTGATGAGCTGTAATACAGCGAAACATCTGTCTGCGGATTATATATATATATATATATATATATATATATATTATATATATATATATATATATATATATATATAAATCGGGGATATATAATATATGAGCAGTTACATTTCCTTCTGCACAATATGCACCTAATCCAACATTACTCTGCATAAACAGAAACCTGTTTTGTATTTTGTTCTATTTATAACATAAAGGTCCTAATTTACCTAACCAGAGTAATATATATATATATATATATATATATATATATATATATATATATATATAAGAAAAATTAAGACAGACGCGTTATTTCAGGGTTAATCGGAAGTATAGGCCTATTTCAGCTCTCTCCCTCTCTCTCTTTCTCACCTAACCCACTCTCTTTACATTTGAAATCCACGTGTCTACTATGTGAACGTTCGAAGAATGTAGCTTCGAACTTTTGAATTGGTATAATTTTAATTATATAGTTGGTGTAGTTATTAAAAAAATTCCATTTTCTTATCCTTTCACTAGTAATATGTAATTTTATTTTTAAACTTAAAAATTAAGTTTAAACAAATAAATTTAAATAGAATAATTACGTTTCCTTTAAATTAAAAATGTAAAGCTCTATCTCTCTCTCCCCCTTTTTTCTCTATCCCTCTCACCTAACCCACTTTCTTTACATTTCAAATCCACGTGTCCGCTACGTATGTTAAAAGAATGTATCTTCGAACTTTTGTTGACATTGGCTGCTACGCGTGGCATCTGCTTTGTTTCATTTGTTACGAGTCATCGGTTTTGGGTGTCATCTGTTTTGTGTCATATGTGACGTGTATATATGATTGTGTAGGAATATGTGTGTGTGTTCGCCAAACGGATGGATTTTTCTTAATTTTCTCTTTTAAGGCAGCGGCCTTTATTTTTTTATTTTTTTTATTTTGTTATTCGTTTCCTTAGGTTTTTTGTGAATCTCATTCGTGTAGAATCCTTTGTTAAATAAAGACGGAAGCTGACGATGGCTCGACTGAAATAGGCCTACACTTCCGATTCACCATGAAATAACGCGTCTGTCTTAATTTTTCTTATATTTGCTCTATATGTATTTATATGCATATATGTTTAGAGCTCTCTTAGAGAGTTATCCTACCACTATATGTAAAAGGATACTCCTTTGGATTCTTTTATGCCCACACTGCATGCTGATATATATATATATATATATATATATATATATATATATATATATATAATATCCAGTTAAAGAGGGCCGAAGGTTTTACGATTTTGAGTTCAATACAATAAATATTGTAGAGCATAATATGGAGTTGGGTTGAATGCACTTGTAACCACGCACTTCCCAGAAACTGACCAAATACAGAATTTTATTTAGAACCCATCTGTCATCAGCCCGTCAACATTTCCCTACCCACTCTATATATAGTATTTTTTTTTGGCCAAATGTTTAGAGAATTTTGAAATACAGAATAAGCGCCTGAAATAAAAAATAACATTCAACAAATTACATTTTTCTTTCTTTTTCGAATGATTTTGAAAGCGGAGTCATCAATCTGGTGAGACACGGGAAACGCTAGATAACTTGAGTGACTGATAATTTTGCTAACTGCAGCAACTGTGCATATTTTCTGCGTCTCAAAATTTGCCTAGCGATAATTTTTCTTGAGATATCAGTTTTAAAGCGATATCGATCCTCAAGCCAATTTAATCTGCATATATTTTCCATTATTTTCTATCAAATACAAAAGATCAAATACCATCGTATGTTAAACACGACGGTATGCGTTTATCTCATGACACATCTCAACTTTATGTACTGCTACGTCTACGAAGTAGGAGAAAGGTTTTCTAGTCTTCTTTGGCGTCTGCATTTTCAATAGCAGTAAAGATATTTCAAGTACTTGCAAAATCAACTGTATGAAAACACTTATGGAGTATTTAAAATGATATTTAGAAATCAACCATTAAAGAAATATTTTCTTAAATGAAAACCTGTGCGTCACGAAATCAGCTGGAAAGAGACTACTGTCCACAAATAACATAATATTTAATAATACAAAATAACACAATAAATATATAATCGCCTCGTCCCAGCTCAGGAGAAGATGAGCATGATCTTCGCATACGTTAATTTCACTCCTGATTTCCTTAATCGTTCAGGCATTGAGTCTGTGTCTTTCTTGGAACTTAGAACCCTACATGCTCCAACCAATGATTGTTTTTTATATTGCAACCCATTTTACGGGATTTTCTCACATGCGCACCTCCCCGGCGAGAACGAGCTGATCATAAGTTCCCATGCTAGGGTCAATCATTGAGATCATAGGTATAGAGTATCTTCACTCAACTCGGCACCTAATCCAGCTTCTACGAGATCAATGCCGATTCTAGCATCATTTGACGTGAGTCCTGTATTAAAATAATTTGCAAAATAAATTGAAAAATTTCTCTTAATTTTTACGTATTTTCAGTTTTGTCATATATATATATATATATATATATATATATATATATATATATATATGCACACAAGAGTAGAAAGCTACAGGTTAGACAGGTATACGGATATTTTTTAAGTTCTCAATGCACAGTTAAAAGAACAGAATAGGCAGAGCCAACAATATATTAAAGAACGAAATATTCACTTGTTACTTGCTACCTAGGTTTCAACCATATCGGTTTCATCAAGCTCTAAGCGCCCTTACAATATGATGAGACCAATATGGTTGAAACCTTGGCAGCAAATAAGTGTTGACCATGAACTGTTATATATATATATATATATATATATATACAGAGAACTAGGGATGCTTGTGTATGCGTTTTTTTGTGTTAATATCCGTATTTTAGGCGCATTTGTAGTTCACTTAAAAACTCTAACAAAACTGCATGCAAGATTTCGTTCGTAGAAAGGATTGTAAATTTTTTAGTATTGATCTAAAACATGACTATCTATATCATTCTCTTTAAATACCAGTATCAATTCTTCTGTCTCACTCAATATTATCCTACGTCAATGCGTAAATCGTAAATACTGATCTATCACAATCTGTTTATATATATATATATATATATATATATATATATATATATATATATACTTAAACAAATATCATACAATAAATCATTCGAACTAAACAGAATCAATGACGATCACATATGATTTTTTGCCTAACTGTTGTGTTTTATTCAGAGCCGGTCATTACCCTATCAAAAATACATACCTGCAAACTCCCATCGACAATATGTCATTTAACGAATATTTTACATATATATACATTGTTTTATTGACAACAGTTATTTTGTCAGTGATACTTTGCACACCTTTTCTCTTAAAATCAAATAGGGTGAATATGTATTGATACCCAAATATTTGAGACATTCCTTAATTGTGACTTTATAAAGAAACCTTTTATAAATTGTCAATTGATAATACTTAAGTTATTAATAGTGAACATGCTTTAACTGCCGCCACTAATCAGAATGGTTCAAAACGAATAACTCATAATATGCATGCAAACAAGACATGGAAGAATGATTTCGCAAAAACAATATTTATTAATATTTATATTAGCACGTTTATTGCAATTTTTAGTTGCATTTTATTGTTCATTTCTCGTCTGAGTAAAAGTTGTGACCAGCATAATCACCATTGTTCACTCACTTCTTTATGAAGTCACATCCTTGGATCGTTACTGAAATATGAAAAAACTTCCGATAACTGGAAACAGAACGGAGATGTATAATATTGAAATTCTAAATTAAAAAGACTTCAAAAGTTACGACTCGAATTCGATCTTAACGCTTTTATTTTTAGAGCTGAAACATGAGCAAATGAATCTTTCATGTTTCGACTGCCTCCCAAATTCTCAAACTTGTTATTACCACTGTACAAGATGTTTTGGTCGCTGGGCGTTCATTGAAGTAAATTAACCAGTTCTTGTACATATAAAATATATGTTAGTCTTAGTGGTATTGTATTTTTGTTTTTATTAAGGGGAATCATTATCGAACATTATTATTAATTTTTTACTCTTATTTACTTTCATTACTTTCAATAGATAAAATATTGAGAAACATTTTTATTGATTCTTTATTAGTATTTATTTGAGCGTCATTTTTATTAAATAGACTTGTTAACGATTAATGTTTTATAGTGTTTTTACGACACGTGATCAGTTATCAAAACCGCTATCGTTCATAGGCTCATTTTCTATTAAATTTCCTGACCTGAAGAACTCGTCCTTTCTTCTTTGTCAAAATTTTCCTCCATCACAAAAATTATTTTAATTTTTACTGTTATTTACTATTTTATTTTTATTGTGTGTAGCCTTAGCCACTATTAATAATTTTTGACCAATATTCATATTGATAAAAGCAACTTAATTATAACGAATGTGCGTCATGGTGCAGCTGATATCAGTTAGGAATGACAATTCGGGCAGCCAAGTTCGAACTCCAGTTAAATTCCTTGCATTCACTTACGCCCAAATACCCTTCGTAAAAGTATTAATCTGTCTCTTCCCTCCAGTTATGGGTTAAATAACAAGACAGGTTGGGTTATATAGCCTTGGCTGGCAACTAGTCTACCGCAGAAAGTAATGGCAACCTACTGCGGGATAATCTTCTGCCCAGTCAGTTATGTCTCTTTCGAGACATGATCGCCCAAGCGTGTATCACCTATGGCACTTAACTGGCTGAATTCTAACAACTGACACAACAGTGTATCAGGTTTTTCATTTTTATCAAAATACACATATTAACACTAACTTCAAATTTTATTAACATTTACATAATGTAGAGGTTTTTGATGTAAAGATTTTTATTAGCATTTTACATAATGTAAACGTTTTTAAAGATTTTTATATAATTCTGTCTTGCTGGGGACATCAATTCAGTCATAGAATGTTTCATTACGTTGCTTTTCAAATTTTTATGATTCATATTTTGATTTGTTATTGAAAAAACTCAAAAGCCATTTAAAAGTAAACATGTGTCTTTGAAATGGTTATAATCTTCTCCAGATTAAAACTCCATCATCTTTACCTGAGGTTTATATCGCGGGGTGGAAGTCTCAGAAGACTTCACGTGCGTAGCGATCGACGATGATATACGACACGACGGACACTTGAAAAATATGACCAATGCAGAAATAAATCTTTGCTAGCAATCTCAGGATGGAACCGGTATTTGAATTTAGATTTTACTCTTAATGATATCATTTTCGGTCCTTGATTTCGAGATTATTTTACAGTATGGTTCACCCATACAAGGCTCGGGAGCCACTTGAGGTAAAGTGTTACGTTAAGAGATATTTTATATGTATATGAGGTTAAGGTAACTGTTGAGTCTAGATTTGAACAAATCAAGATTGTACTTGGGAGTTCGTTCCATAGGGCCGTGGTTTGCAGGAAGACGCTAGTTGAGGGTAAATTACTTCTCGCTGAAGAAGCACGGGGTGAATGTGGTTGGTTTTCTACTATGTAAGTGGCATGGCGTTTCCTAGCCGCGTAGACCAAACCTGGTTAAACCAGATCATGCAATTCGTCTGAGTCATCATTATAGAGTTCTCTACAGCAGAAGGACCAAGAAGTGTACAACGCAGACCAAATGACAGCAAGTCATCATAATATTTCAAAATATTTTTTAGTATTCTGATTATATTCAGTAAAGATGTTATTTGGACAGTCCAGAGTTTTCTATTCTCAGTTATTCTATACATTTTTTAAGCTCTTCGGAAGCATTCCATGCACTTTGATAACAACTGACAGGACAGTCACCTTCATTTAGCGTAACTTTCTCAACGCCCCGGCTATGAGAAAACATTTATTTCCATTTTGTTTCAAAGTAAATCTTCGGCCAGCGAATTTAAAGAAATGCTACATCAATGATCTTTCTTGTTCATTATTACAGCAACAGGTCTGCGTGCTTCGACTAGATGACGTCTTTGGCTTCACCTTAAGTGGAATGACTACATCGAATTCATAGCTGCATCTACTGTTAAGAAGATTGAGTCACTGTGCCTGGCTACATTTATTTTTCTTGTTGGTATCGATCTTTGCATTTATAAATCCACCATTCGTCCGTGCATTGTGGTGTGGCTTCCCTCTGTCTTTTCTACAAATATCTTTATGGCAACTGTACTGACGAGCCTTTTGCCCTGCTACGCCTACCATATGATTTTAAGCGCACTACTAGATTGTGGCGCAGTGAATATCGGCACGGAACGACAAATCGGAGAGTGGAGTTCGAATTCCAGTTGAATTCCTTGCATTTACTTACGCGCAAACACCCTTTGGTAAGGTATTAATCAATCTCTTCCCTCCAGTTCTGGGTTAAATAACAAGACAGATTGAGTTCTATAGCCTTGGCTGGCAACCAGTCTACTCTAGTGGCAACCTACTGCGGGATAATCTTCTGCCCAGTCAGTCATGTCTCTTTCGAGACATGATCACCCAAGCGTGTATCACGTATGGCACTTAACTGACTGACCTCTCTCATAATGTCAGTGGGAAACTGTGTAAGAATACGTGTGATCTAACTTAGCATTTACATCAAAACACAAGAATAGACCTCAGTGGTAACCAGTAGATTGAGATGTGCTATCTGTGGGTTCAAGTTTAAATCAATAAAATAAACTTTTTCAGTCATTTTGGACGACAACCAGTCTACCGCAGAAAGCAATGGCAACCTATATAATGTATAATAATAATCTTATGCCCAGTCAGTCATGATCACCCAAGCGTGTGTCACGTATGTCATTTGACTGAGTGACTAGATTGGCATCTAGGATTCACTCTTTTACCGTTGAAATAAATAAATGTAACAGATACTTCTACTCAGACAGTTTTTTTTCTCGCACTTCCCGCCTGGGGAACTCCCTACCGTTTGCTTCACTCCCTGATAGCTACAATCTCCAAAACATCAAAGGGAACGTCAATTGCCATCGTTTAACTTCTTGAATCCTGTTCGTCTTTTATCCTTTCTTCAATACTCTGTTTACCCAGTTTTGTCTCTCACTGTACTCCCGCTGCATACTATTGACGGTCCCGACTTTCTTGGAGTGAAATGGTTAACAAAACAAAACAAAAAACAAAAACAACAAAAAACAAAGAACCTGTTGTTATTATCTGAATCTAATGTACGAAATTTCTTAATGAGATTTATAAGTAAATACCTGAAAACTCTATCGGTTTTATTAAGTATTAAGTAAGTATTATTTTAGTGGAAATATATTAGCATCAATATAAATTGATAAGTAAGTATTATTTTAGTGGAAATATATTAGCATCAATATAAATTTCGGTAGAAACAATAACTGTTGGTAAAATTGTAAAGTGTTTTTGCTCTCGGTGGGAAGAAAATTGAAGGAAAAAACAAAATTATTTTTTCTGGAAGCAAAACTCATTCTTTTTCAACAATGTCAACATTAACTAAACAAGGAATTATAACTAATCAATAAGTTAGAAATATGTCTAATTGACAAATTCTTGAATTATTGTTATTTTTTATTATTTTTATTCTAAAATATCTACTGAACTATTCTTCAGTCTTTCTCAGATACATTTTGTGACCCGGTTCTTAAAATTCGCTGCTTAGGAGTTTATAAATAAATTGTTGCTTCTTAATGTGGCGAAGAAAAAGAGGAAAAAAAAAGAAAGAAAACAAATTTGAAGATGAAAGAAGAATTCATTGATTGAAAAAAAGCAAAGACAACCAAAACGATGGGATGTCTAAAGGACTGAACCAGTGTTAATACTTTTTAAAGAAGAGTGGCCTTCCCCATTCGGAAAATTAGCACTCAACAATCTTCCCGTCTCATTACTTTTTATTTATCCTTGTGTTTCCCACTGAGCCAAAAAAGGTGATGAAAGCGAAAATGCAAAAACATAAAATAATGGCAATATTGTGTCCCGGAACGAATTGAAATCGCAAGACAAAATCAAATAAAAAGGAATAAGCGTTTAGAATGTTCTCTCGAACTCTATGCATTATAAAATCTAACGATAAATAGACATCATTTTATTTGTTAAAGCAATTGGTAGAGACCGAAATACACAAGAGGAAAGTATCGATAATGGAGGCATTTACAAGTGAGGTAAAACCAATTTAATGAAAGGTGAAAAACTTACCAGCAAAAAGAGATTTGTATCTTTAGATTAAAAAGGTACGTTTTGGTAATGGACTTGCCTATTTCTTCTTCAAATATAATAGGACAGCAGTGAGTATATGAGTAAATCCCTACCATGGCTACGTTCTTCTCTGGCAGCTGTTATGACGTACCAGTAACGAGACCTTCAGATAAAACAGAGCGGAAGAAATTGAAATAATTAATATGAATAATCTCAATCACTCATATTTATTGGCCGAATTAATAATCCTCCTCGCCCTTCTGATCTCACACCATACTGAAGAAAGAAATGTCCTCAAAGTAAAAGAACACAATTAAGAAAGTTGTTGGACAATATCAACAAAGATGAAGGGAAAACTTGAAGCAGCTGAAATGTTGTTCTACAGAAGGATGCTGCGGATATCGTGGACCGAGCATGTGAGCAATGACGAGATGTTGGAAAGAATGGAAACGAAAAGGAAATTAATATTGAGCATCAGGAAGAGACAAGTGAAGTTCCTGGGACATGCAATGAGGAAGGAGGGCTTGGAGAATCTGACACTAACAGGCCAGATAGAGGGAAAAAGAGACAGAGGAAAGCAACGGATAACATATTTGAAGGGCCTGAGCAGGTGGATGACAGAACGGGGACTGCGAGATGTTACGGAAGAAAGCGTGCTAAGAGCCACCAGGGATAGGGAGACGAGGAAGGCTATGATCGCCTACGTTCTGAAAGAACAAGGCACATAGAAGAAGAAGAAAAAATATCATAAAAATGTTTGTCGATGCTACTAATGATAATATCTATACAAACTTAGGGTCGAATGTTAATGGGTCTGAAGAAACGGAAGCCAAACATTCTATATTTCAATAAAAATCCACCTAGTTTGCATCAATTTTTACCGTTCTTATCTAAACGATCACTTTGTGTTTGATCTGCTGTGTTGAATAAATTCTTTGAAATTCGCTTGCTTCGATTGAAAACAACAAAAAATGTGTGCCATGAAATATAACCAATTAAAAGTTTCTATTATTTGAATATCTCCCGTTTATTAAAAAACATATTTCATTATTGGCTTTATTTATTTTCTTGCTTTTCTAATGATAAAATTTTGTCCAGACACAGAATTTGATTTCTTTTAAATATTGGCCTTCACTTATGCAAGCGTAGCTTGTATTTAATCTACCGCTCCCACATAAAAATACACAGTCGTTCATTTTTTTTATGTTGAACCTTAAAATTGTATAATTTTGGTGTTGATATTTCTTCCAAGAAAAATGTTTCTGAGAGATATTTTTGTAGCGTATGTGCAGAACTAAATCTTTTCAAACAAATGAGGATTGTGACACGTTTCCCCCGGCTGGCTCTCTGCCCCAGGTCCGGAAACTGTTGTGATGATGATAACCGGAACCTGAGTGGTGGATGCTGTCGAAACAGCACTAATTATGACGACGCCCTCGGGTCGCTAATCGTGATGATGGCCTCGTCACAGCAACTGGTCCTCAAGACGTCCTGCCCACGCTGTGTTTTTGATCTTAGAAAAGTCACGTTGAAAACCCTGTAGCCGTTTCTCTACCACCTCAAAACAGACCGGACACACGTGTACACTTGCGTTGAAAAAAATAAACATGGCACAAAAAATAAATAAGCAAATAAACAAATGAATAAGTTCGAAGAAGCCTGGATGAGTTACGGAAAAAGTCTTTATATATATAAAAAATAAATAAATAAAAAAGAATATCCAATCGTCGGATTCAATGTTCACAACGTAGCCAAGTTATCGTTAAGAATAATCAGAGCTTTCAATTTTCCAAATGAAAAAAGGCTTTTCAGAGCTTTTCATCGAAGCTTTACGGAAACGGCCGAAATGGGGTGTTTTGGCGACAGCGGTAGTAATTCGTCTGGCCTCTTTTGCGCGGCAGCTCCTACTGACTTTTCTCCCTGGGGTCTCGATTTTTAGAGTTGTCCCAAATTATCTTGGGAGATGCTGAGAGACCCGGGATATCTTTATGTAAATCAGATCTTTGACCAATGAGATTTCTTCCACCCACACAATTCAAGGAGGAGTTACGATTCAACGAATGAGGCAGCAACACTTCAGCTGACGTAATTTTCTCTTCGTCCTCTTCTTCTTAATTCAACTGGTTACGTCAGCAAATCCAGCCTTTAGCTTGGAAATTTTAACTTCAGTGAGATTTATAATTTTATTACTATTCTCACAGTCAAGTCCTGACTTTCTAACCCCATCAAAAGTTCTTGACAATTTGTTGTGGCTATCACCATTTCTCACTTCCACTGGCCCAAAAATTCGCTCCTGAATACAATGGAAAAAATATAATTGTCTTTTCTTTCCCAATTTCTAGCTAATTTCTCTATTTTTTGGATTTTACTAGTACATAAGTATTAAATATTTTTTTAAGCGGAGCTCATATCGCGAATTAAAATAACTGCACAACCAACAATAACATTAATAATAATTTTCTTCGCTCCGTTGTATTAAACCAAAAAGTGTATCTTTCATGTGGAAATAGGATTAGAGATCTGAAATAACAATAATAGCCTCCATCGGTTACATGGATAACAATTGCTTACATTTTTTAGATGAGTTTTTTTTTTTTATCTATATGCCATTAACATATTCGGATTATTATACATAAACAAGCAAGTTAATGTCAGTAAAAAAAAAAAAGAAATGAATGATAAGCTAAATATTCGTCTGTCGACGTAGATAATAGCAGCTCTCATTTCTAATCACGTCATCACTAAAAAGTCAATGAAAATCATAAATTAAATGCCATTTTGAAATAAGAAGCAGAAAGTTTAGTTTTGGCAGATAGCCATATTCAATAACGATCAAACTGTTTACGAAGCCAGCATGGTCTCTCATCATTTCATATATATATATATATATATATATATATATATATATATTATTTTTTTTCTAAACATATACTGTTAAATATAAGAGACAATCAATGTCTATTATGTTTAATCATGAGCCGTTCTAAAAATCGTGTTTTGGCTTTAATTACAAGTGAAAATAGAGACAAAATTCTCCAACTTTTGGATATTTTTTTATTAAGTTGGTTCTAAGCTTTCGGCTCACATGAACCATCTTTAGAGAGGGTACATGGACGTTAACATAAAAGCATCCACCATCAAAGACGATTTTATCTTTTGTTGACGTAAAACTTTGCTAAGCAACGATAACAGTTACCAAATAACAAACACAGTTCGTCAATTTGTAATGCGGTTCTATGACGTGTATGTGTATGAGTGAGTATTATTGTATTGTTGACTAAAATCTCAGACAGATTTTAGTCAACAACACAATAATACTCACTCATACACACTGTAAAAAGAACGTTCAGATATTAGAGGCCATCTACATTATATTAAAACAACCCACACTTAATAAAATAACGTTTCAATCTGGTCATAACACATTACATTGCATTTAAATATATGGTTCTTTTAGCATTTCGAGCTCTCATAGAACCGCATTACAAATTTACCAACTGCGTTTGCTTTTTTGGTAACTGTTATCGTTGCTTAGCAAAGTTTTCCGTCAACACAAGATAAAATCGTCTTTGATGGTGGATGCTTTTATGTTAACATCCCTGTAACCTCTCTGAAGATGGCTCATGTGAGCCGAAAGCTTAGAACCAACTTAATAAAAAAATATCTAAATGTTGGAGAATGTTCGTCTTTATTATCACCTGGAATTAAAGCCGAAATACGATGTTTAGAACGGCTCATGATTAAACATAATAGACATTCATTGTCTCTTATATTTAAGAGTATATGCTTAGAAAAATATATATATATATTCATCTGAAGATCTGTTTCGCTGTATCACAGCTCATCACTACGGTTAGACATTTGGCTGCTTCTAGCCAGGATTGAAACCAGACTGAATTGACATCAGTCGGCGAGTCTACCTCTGAGTTATGACTTTGGCGTGTTATATACTTTGTAAACACACGCCAGTAGCCGAGAGTATACGCCCTCACACCCTGATTGAGCACTCTGAAAGAATGGTAGACTTTAAAAAACAGTAGCTACTCTGGCATCTACGCATCTTTCATTCAGCAATGAATTAGAACACTTTCAGCTATTGGGGGTGTATAATGATAATATACACGCTAAAAGTATGCCTTCTTTCTACCGAGCGCCCGTAGCTCAGAGGTAGTATCGCTGACTGACGCGATATATATATGTATATATCGCGTCAGTCGGCGATTCTACCTCTGAGCTACGGGCGCTCGGTATATATATATATATATATATATATATATATATATATATAAACAATGATTAACTGTGTGCACTACTATGCTCTACTGTCGACAAGACATAAACAAGAAACATTTAATCCATGCATGTATCAATTTACAGTAGAGATTGAACTCGGATTGCGAAATTATGATTTTTTATATTTAAATATATGTTGGGTGGATGATGTTTAAGGACAGATTTTTGATTTTTGCATTTGCTTTAACTAATTTGTGAGATGCACTGCTGATGTCGGGCACAATGGGTATGTGTGTTTCGAGTAAGCCGTATGGGTTAGGGTTAGGGTGGCATTCTGTTAGTCTAGTCCAGGTTTTGATTTCACTTTTTCAAAGTTCCTTGACAGTTTTGTTAAACTTTTGTCAACTATTTTCAATATTTGTTCGGTTATGTGTGTGTTATCGTCATTTCAAATTGATTCTAAATTTGACTATAACTTCTCTATAAAATCGGGGTAATTATTACGTTTTTATTTATGGATAAGTTTTTTTAAATAATATTAGGTATCTCCTGGATAGAATTATTTTATCGGTATTTTTAAGGATGATTCCTTTTATGAAAACCTTTTTGAATTCTCTATGGTCGAATCTATAGATTTTGGTTAAGGTATTCCTTTATTATTCCAGTTGAAAATTTTATGCCGAAAGCCTCCATTTCCGTGACAGAAGGTTTAATGCAAGAAATGTTAGTAAACAAAAATTAGGTTACCAAAAATACAAATAAAACTGAACTAGGCTAATGGAATACCACCATTATACACCTAGACTATACGACTTACTCAAAACGCACAAATACCCATCAGATCCACAATGTGTCCTGTGGGTATGTCCGGCAACTTCGTCCTTAGATAACATCAACTCAGCACACATTTAACATTCTGGTGATTTAAATGCATTATTTTTATTTGAATAAATAAAAGAAGAAAAGATCTATAAAATCGTAATGATATTAAAATCTTATTAAATTAGAATATTGTAAATGTATATTTACCTTTGTTGTGAGTAGGATAGCCTTGTGAGCCACGGTTAATAAGTTTGTATCTACTGAGTACAGTGCGATAATGTTCTGCCTAATGATTACTCTGTGGTTAGTGCTACTATGAGAGGCTATTATTGACAGTGAATTCAATACCGAATGCGCAAATAGTTTGGTTTGATGTATAAATGTCGACGTTCTCTCCAGTTGGAGAGCGATAACACACAAGGACCTCCTGCAAGCAATTCGCACACGAAGTGAATTCAGTTTTCTTTCATTATCTCAGTTGAAGCCCAGTGTGAGAAATTGCAAATCTTCATAAATATATGATTTTAAAAATCTATTTTCCTTATTTTTCTCTGCAGATTCTTATTTGATTTTAAAGTTATTTCTCATTAACGAATTATATGCCGACAACTTTCTGTTCTGTTATATTTCAAATTTGGAAGATAAAACTTTTTTTCAAAAAATTGGATTACTTAAATTTTTAAAGTTTTCTTACTTTTGACATTTTATAACGTCATCGAGTAAATATATAAGTAAAGTTATACATTATTAAAAATAAAAATGGTAGGAATCCATCCTTACTAAATCACTTTTAAATCAATTTTCGACCGTTATAAAATCAGGAGTCAAGGTAGTGGGTTAATGATTGAGGTTAATGTAGGAGATAAGAAATTTAGTTTAAGAAAATATGTCGGAAAAATAATGGTTAACGTTAGACATAAAGAGGTTAAGGATGTAATGATGCAGGACGCATTCTCTCAAGAGTTTGTTTCATGAAGTAACAATTTTTGAGGAGAAGCTGCGCGCATGGAATTTCCTCCTTAATTGCAGAATCTGAAGTGAATGGAAAGAATTCGTTCCGGTGGGCATGGCAGGGATTAGCTGTGAATGTTAGGAAATAGTGTGACTTAGAAATGTAACTCGACAGAATGTTTGCCATTGAAATAGCGAAAGATTAGCGAGAGGCGAGTGACATTTCGTTTGTGGGGTAAGAGTTATCGAGTATTTCTAGGAATCGCTTTATGCAACTTCTAAAAGTCTACAGCCTTTTCCAAGGATATTTGTGCGTAAGTGAATGCAAGGAATTCAACTGGAATTCGAACTCGGCTCCCGATTTGTCGTTCAGAGCCGATATCCACTGCACCACAACGCACATCCATGAACATAAGATACAGAGAAAATATGCTCTGTTATCGGTTAACTGATTCATGTCATTATAATTATAATGTCATTATAACTTTATTTAGTTACTTCCAAACAACAACAAAAAAACGAAAATAAAACAGCAATAGAATAATGGAAAGATAATCAAGCATAATGATTGAAAACCACCAAAGTTTTACCACCAAAATCTTTGTTATTATTAAAAGGAAAGACCAAATAATTTTTGCTTAATTTTTAATACTTTCTAACACGTTCAAAATTTTGTTTCTTTTCTTCTATTTTTCGTCAGCTGTGTACTAAAAATTACAATGAATATTTTAGCACTGGTTTGGAAATTCTTACAACAAGCAAATACTTGTCGGAATTTAATGACACTTTCAGGACTTATTAAAAAAATGAATGAATTTATTTTTGAAATTATTATTTTTAAAAAATCTTAGTAAAATTAATTTTTATACATCTGTTACCCTCCACGTTATTTAATTTCATGAAATATCTAGAAATTTAATTCTGCTCTCAAAATTTATTTTATTGGTTGAATGCAGAACACCTTGGCTAATGTAAATCATCTACATTGTTATTTCAAACAGCTTTCGCGAAAATCTACTCCTAGTAAAATAAAAAATGCAACAAAACTTTGGCATTACTTAATTCAGTCAGTCAGGTAAGTGCCATACGCGATACACGCTTGGGCGATCATGTCTCGAAAGAGACATGACTGACTGGGCAGAAGATTATCCCGCAATAGGTTGCCATTGCTTTCTGCGGTAGACTGGTTGCCGACCAAAGCTATAGAACCCAATCTGTCCTGTTATTTAACCCATAACTGGAAGTAATAGACGGATTAATACTTTTCCCAAGTGTATTTGCGCGAAAGTGAATGCAATGAATTCAGCTGGAATTCGAACTCGGCTCCCCGATTTCTCGTTCCGAGCCGATATTCAGTGCACCACAACGCACTTCCTATTATTTAATTAGAGGAGTATTTAATTGCTTTTATAGATAATAAATATTAAGGACATTATAGTTTGAAGGAACTTCTTTTTTCGATAAATAATGAAATTTTACCAGAATTTAAAAATTTCTTTATAAGTATGGTAATTTATAACGTTTCAAAAATCTTTTTAAACTCTTCAAACCATGATCCCATTGGGTTATTAAGTGAAGACTATATTTACTTAGCGAAAATTGAAAAGCTTAATACAAATCATTTTTAAAATATATTTTCTATGTGCATAAATGTGCCTATTTTGAAAGTATGGGACACTAAACAAGACATTATCAGAAAATAAGATCGGTGACTATAGTAAATTTAGAATCAATATTCCTAAAATTAGATTACGGAAAATATTTCTAACATTTATAAGATTACTGAATACAAAAATTATATTAAACATAAACGTTCAACAGACATTTTTTTAATTATGTATTAACATATAAAGTCACTGGAGAACAACAATAAACCTGTCAACACTTTATCAGTACTTGTTAAGTGATTGACAAGTGATAACAAGTACGTAAATCACCACTACAGTTTGTTTAAAAAATCCTCTTTTTTTTTTTCAATTCTTTTCAAATTGAAGTAATAAGTAAATAATATTAGTTTTAAATCAGATCAATTATACTTTACATTAGCTATTATTCTTCAAATAAAATTCCCAAAAAGTATATTTTATTTTTGGAAGATTTTTAATAACGAAAGTTACATTGCGATATTTGAAAAAAAAAGCTGCTAATCAGCTACTTTTAGCCCCAAAAATGAAACGCCACTAATCAATATAATTTCTGTTGGAAATACACTACAAAGTATTTTGTTTACTGGAAATAGTAAATTTAATCTTTTACTTTTCAATTAAAGTTAAAATGAAAGTTTTAAGAATGTTTTTAACTTTTAAAATAAGTTTTAAACAATCACTATCACGAATTAATAGAGGTACATAATTTTATTTGTGGGGAGCATGAAGTGGCAAATCGTTTTCGGCCTTGTCGTAGTTGAAGTCGTTGACATCTCATTCGGTGGCGGCGGCAATGGCAAAAGTAAACGGCGGACAACGTGCAGCAGCGGACGATGGAAGCCACTGAGGGTGCGCCAGGTTAGACGGACGAGACCTAACGCACGCGACAAGCTGCCGGTTGAATGTGCGTTGTGGTTATCGGCTCGGAAGGATAACTCGGGGAGCAGAGTTCGAATTCCAGTAGAATTCATGGCATTCACTTACGCGCAAATACCTTTACGAAAGGTATTAATTTGTCTCTTCTCCTCGGTTATGGGGGAAATAACAAGACAGACTGGGTTCTATAGCCTTGACTGGCAACCAGTTTACCACAAAATGATGGCTACCTACTGCGGGATAATCGTCTGTCCAGTCAGTCATGTTTCTTTCGTGACATGATCGCCCTACCTGTATCACGTTTGGCACTTAAATGACTGACTCTTTGCTTGGTTCATTTAGCCAAAAACAAAATATAACCCCAATAAAAATACATCAAAGAAAACATTTTTTGCTGTCAATACGTTATTTTAAATGCGAGGCTCCTTTAATATTGCTAAGTTTTTAATCATTTCACCCAAGCAAATCGATAAAACCGTTAATAGGCAAAGGGTGATTGAGAGGGAGAGAGACAGCCATAACTAAACAAGATTTAAGTAGATAGAAGATGATGATGACGTTACATTTATTTTTACAGCTCGTAATTATTAGGAAATTAAGAAGCCGGAAGATTTTCAAATGGGAGAAGTAGAAAAATTAACCTATTACCATAAAACTTATGGTTACATCTAACATTTTCAACAGTGGAATTATGAGACCTAGCTACCAATCTAGTACTGCGATTAAATTTGGGAAATCCAGGTACCTAAGACGAAGGCTTATCAGAACATCCTCCATGAAAATATTTACAGGAAAAGCACATGAAATCCATATTACGACAGTAGAATATTGATTGAACACGAGATGCCAGGTCAAGATAGATAATATTGCAGATTGACGCGAGGCCATAATTATGTATATTCTAGTGGCGATCGTTCACACTAATTAAAATTTGCGGCCATTTAGATTGACTCAATAAATATTACACCTGAATTTTGAAAAATTGTAACAATATTTTTTTTAATATACTGCTTCATCTTAGACAGATATTTGTATAAGAAATCATTTTACACACCCAAAATGCCCCTTCAATTCACATGACACGCCTGTATGTTATTAAAATACACCTTAAAGTGCCGAATCTAGGTGCGTCGTCAGTGTTGTTGCTCCCATGTCATACGCCTGTATGTAGATATATATTTTTTAATAAATAGCAATGCGAAAAATCGCATGACTTATCTTGCACTTTTCGAACGAAGTGAGCATGAATAACATCGGGTGGATTCGATCCGGCTTCGTAGTTTCTGTTTCGTCTGCTGATAAAGAAACAGGCCACCTCCTCTGACACAAATACTAACTCGTTTTCTTGTTTTGAATTCGTCGTACGTTGGGAGTAGATGAAATATTCGTCGGAAAATATTTGAGAATTCCTACAGTTTTGCATGAAATCCTATCATCATACTGCTTTGATATTTGAAGCTCTTGTGAAACAAATAGTCGTTATTTTCATTAAAGATTTATGTTTTGAATATAAAAGAAAATCCCGGTGTCGTTGTTTTTGTAGCAAAATTGACTGGAAAAAAAGAGAAACTGTTTTAAATAGTCTTTTATGAATATACTGCAATTGACACATAAATTTGTTGTATGATTAATAAAGAAAACGCGTCCATTACTCTAAAATAATACGTCCAGTGTTTTCATCAAAATCCCAAAATGATTTGTTTAATCGAGTGATTTTTAAACTAACCTTAACATTTGAACTATTTTAAATATATGACAGATCAAGTAAAACATATATGTATGCGTGCATGGTGCATATATTTATATATATTACATATATATATATATATATATATATATATATATATATATATATTGTATAATGCTTATGTATATTGAGAAAAATTTGAATAACAAATTGGAAGTTAACTTTTTCGTTGCTCTTCAATAAAATTTCAGATTATGGTTTAATTCTTGTACACTCACAGTCACAAAAATACACACACACACAAACACACACACACACACACATATATATATATGTATATATATATATAGAAAAAACTACTAAAAAGTTGTTTGTTAAAAATGTTTTTTTAAAATTTTTATTTGTATTATTATATATATATATATATATATATATATATATATATATATATTTGATATGTATATATATATATAGTAATTTCTGTGAATACGAACTCAGTGTATGTATTGAATATTTATTAGTCGGCTGAGAAGCGATTCCAATAAATATCGCTGATGGAGTTATTGGACCCGATTTTGGGTAGTGGATCTATCCGATTACATTACAAAACTCTCTTATCCATATACTTATGTGTGTACACACAAAAGCACGCACACACTCATATATGTTCATACATCTCTCATACCATTTCATACATATTTATGTATATTTGTATGTACACGCACACACACACGCACAATCACAACCACACATACACAGAAGTATATGTATTAAGGTGTTTGAGAGATGTATGAATATATAAATATGTGTGTGTGTGTGTGTGTGTGTGCGTACGCACACATACGTATATGTATGAGAGGGTTTGAGTGATGTATGAACATATATATATGTGTGTGTGTGTGTGTACGTGCGTGTGTGTGTGCGTGTGTATGTGTGTGTGCGTGTGTGTGTGCACACTTCATTATATATGAGATGGTTTGGAACAATTCCGAACCTATGTTTTTGCGTGTGTGTGTGTGTGTGTGTGTGTGTGTGTGTGTGTGTACATACATAAGTATATGCATGAGAGAGTTTTGTAATGTTGTCAGATAGATACAGTACCCAAAATTAGATCAAATAACTCCATTGAGGATATTTATTGAAGTTGCTTCTTGGCCCGGCTAACAAATATTCAACACATTCATTGAGTTCGTATCGACAGAAACTATTCCAAAGCAGCTACAAATCAATATTTTGGCACATGTTCCACAACATTCACTAAGCATTTCTGAGTAACCCTTCAATTTTATAATTTTCTGACTGGGCAAGGATATCTGGATCAGATGGGCATTTTCGTTACCGTATACTCTTGCGTTGTGCGATGTGCGTTGTGGCGCAGTGGATATCGGCTCGGAACGAGAAATCGGAGAGCCGAGTTCAAATTCCAGTTGAATTCCTTGCATTCACTTAAGCGCAAATACCCTTGGGAAAGGTATTAATCCGTCTCTTTCCCCTAGTTATGGGTTAAATAATAGGACAGATTGGGTTCTATAGCCTTGGTAGGCAACCAGTCTCCCGCAGAAAGCAATGGCAACCTACTGCGGGATAATCTTCTGCCCAGTCAGTCATATCTCTTTCGAGACATGATCGCCCAAGCGTGTATCACGTATGGCACTTAACTGACTGACTGATACTCTTGCAAGAATCGATGATAGAAATGGGTATTACTTTTTTTTCACAAAGAAGAAATTGATGACACACATCTGCGTCGTTTTTTGGCGAACGGTATCAATAAAGTTTTTGTGTTTTTTTGTGTTTTTTTAATGTTTTTGTGTGTATATGTGCGTAGGTATATATATATTCGTCATCCACATACAAGTCAGTTTCGCTGTATCACAGCTCATCAGTGTGGCTAGACATCCACCTGCCTCCCGCCGGCTTTGAAACTCGAGTCGCTAACCCCTAAGCCATAGGCACATGGAATCAGAAAAGGGAAACTTTAGCGTGTTATATAGAAGCGGCGTATACACACGCCACTCACCGAATGAACTCAATTCATTGCTGAAGAGTTATGCATATATACGCCGAAGTGGCAACTGTTTTTTTTTTTCAAATTTTCCTCTCTACAGTGCTCAATCGTAATGAGAGCATAATAGATAGATAGATAGATAGATAGATAGATAGATAGATAGACTGAGCAGTCATAAGTCAGATTTAAATAACTTAAACAAGTAAATAGTTGTATTAGAAAGTAGTTAATATATGTTTGTCTGAAGATGAAGATTCAATATTTACAGCATCTAGATATTTAGGTAGGGAAGATCAGCCGGTTACGCAAACATAGATTCATTGTTGGAAATATAAAGAAAAAAAAAACTCCAAATATATTCGGCTGTATAAAAAAAATAAAGAACACCCCAACAATTTAAAAATATCTAGCACCTATCGTCCGATCGCAAGAGCAGTAACACCAATTTAACTAATTTCTTTCAATATGACACTTAACTGACTGATTCCCCTTCAACCAATAAGTTTCCTGAAATGTCTAGAAATTCACTGGAGTTAGTCCATATAATATTAATTATATTCAGAAGTCATTAAGGACTTATTGAACCAACGTAATGAAATAACTAATTTTTGTAATCATAAAATCGTCCATACCTTTAAACATATCTGAAATTTATGTTAGTATTTTTACTCGTTTTATTACTTAAATAATTTCAGCATATTGAACTGGAAATATTTTCTCTTATTATTTTATTTTATTTTATTTATTTTTTTTTTTTGTACTTGAAATAATTCACTAATAATTTTTTAAAAATTAGCTTATTGAACTGACAATTTTTCAATTAGTTTATTTTCTTTTATTTATTTATTTGTTGGAAATATAAAGAAAAAACCTCTAAATATATTCGGCTGTATAAAAAAAATAAAGAATACCCCAACAATTTAAAAATATCTAGCACCCCTCGTCCGAGCGCAAGAGCAGTAACACCAATTTAACTAATTTATTCTGATGATGTCCTAAAGAAAAATAAAGTTTTGCAAGAAAATTTTTCCACTTTGTCATACACCTTTCCCAAATATTGTTCTTGATACGTACAAATACATATCGTCATCTATGTACATATGAATGTATGCACATATGTATGCATTTATATTACAAATTTACGAACTGCGTCTGCTATTCGGTGACTGTCATTGTCGCATAGCAAAGTTTTATCTCAACACAAGATAATAGGATATTTAATAGTGGATGTCTTTATGTTAATGTCCCTGTAACAACTCTGAAGGTGGCTCATATGAGCCGAAAGCTTAGAATGAGCATAATAAAAATATCCAAATGTTGGACAATTTTTGTCTTTATTTTCACCTGAAATTAAAGACAAAATACGATGATTAGAACAGCTCATGATTAAACATAATAGACATTCATTATCTGTTATATTTACCAAAGACTACTGGCGACTCTGTAAAAGAGTACTTAACAAGAGCAAGTCCACAATACCCCCGCTAATCAACAAATTTGAGGTCCTCACCTCCCCAGCAGATAAGGCTGAATGCTTTGCCCGCAGATTCTCGAACAATTCGAGTCTGGACTCATCTGGAGTTTTTACACCCGACTTCTCATCTAGAACCGAGGCACAACTGAGTGATGTCCACATTCCACCTTCGCTTGTCTCTAAGATAATCTTAAAACTTGACCCTTACAAAGCGAGCGGTGGGGACGGAATCCCAACCGTAGTCTTACAGAAATGTGCCCTGAACGCTCCTCTGTCCTTTCTAAGCTCTACAACCTCTGCCTATCTGTTTTCTGCTTTCCTGCCTGTTGGAAATCTTCCTCTGTAGTTCCTATATTTAAAAACGCTGGAGAACCCTCGGACCCTGCAAATTACCGCCCTATCAGCCTTCTTCCGATCTTTGGCAAAGTGTTCGAAGCCATTATCAACGCCGAGGTGGTTCAGCATCTCACAGCACAGAGGCTCCTCTCGGACAAGCAATATGGTTCCCGCTTCACCAGGTGATATGCTAACGACCATCACCGAGTACATATACCAGGCACTCGACAGGAATGGCGAAGCCCGAACCGTTGCATTGAATATATCTAAGGCGTTCGACAGAGTTTGGCATACTGGCCTTCTATGTAAACTGCGGAGCTATGGTATAACTGGACATTTGTTTCAACTAATCCAGTCATTCCTCTCTAACCGCACAATGAAGGTGGTATTAAACGGACATGCCTCTCAGAACTACCATACAAACGCAGGTGTCCCCCAAGGCTCCATCTTAGGTCCTACACTCTTCCTGATATACATTAATGATCTCCCTAATTCCATAAGAGCCCAAGTAGGTTTGTACTCCTATGACACCACAATTTACTCTCGCCTCCTACAAAAATCTGGTGTAGGCGTCAAAGCTAACCTCGCAGCCGAGAATGAAAAAGACCTCCAATCCATATTGGACTGGGGTAAGAAATGGCTAGTAAATTTTAATGCTTCTAAAACGAAGCTACTCTCAATTAACCATCATCGACAATCTCACCTACCTCCCATTAGCATGGACCAGGCTTGCCTCCCAGAGAGTAAAACACTACGCATCCTTGGTCTCACACTTTCAGTGGACCTCAAATGGAATGACTATATTGAATCCATTGCTAAATCCGCTGCTATGAAAGTCGGTTCTCTGTGTAGGGCCCGGAAGTTTTTTCCGTCTAAATCTATCCTGCACATTTACAAATCTACCATCCGCACGAGATACTAGATAGCAACTAGTTCCCACCCTTTTACAGTGAAACCGATAAAATGCAACACCAACTTCTACTCCAACAGTTTCTTTCCTCGCACTTCCCGACTGTGGAATTCCCTTCCACACGATTGCTTTCCCGACGGCTACAATCTCCAGGAGTTTAAATGTAAGGTCAACGGACACCTCCTAACAAACTAACCTGCTCCCATTCTATCAAACACTCTTCCCATCTGCCCAACCCTCATCCTCGGTATCCTTACTCATCTGTCACCTTCCTCCTGACATTCCTTATGTCTAACCACTCCTTCTCTTTACCTTCCCCTATGTAGCCCCATGCGCAATAGTGGCAGTGGAAAGCCTTGCTTGGAGTGAAATGATTAAAAATATATATATATATTTAGAAAATTATCTGATGCCTCGATACACTAGGAATATATATATATATATATATATATATATATATATATATAAACACATACATACATGTATATATATTCATATATATACACATATATATACATATATATATATATACACATAAACATATATATATACATATATATATATATGTACATATATACATATATACATACATATATACATACATATATATACATGCATATATATTTAAAATGGTTGTCCGATATATAAATATATATATATATATATATATATATATATATATATATAAGATTGAACCGTTTTTCTGGGTATTCGTTCGACTCCCGGAGAAACACATCAGTAATCAATACTTTGCCGGTGCATTTGGAGGTAATCTATGTTAGTGACTTGTTCATTATCTATTCATGTTCCTGTGATCAATACCCCATGTAGATTTTAGATTATATGATTGTGAATGAATAATAAATATTTATTCCTAATCCCATTATATCAAGCTGTTCATTATTTTGCAAAGGTTTTGAGTAGTAGGAACAAAATTGTGCATCAATCTCAGAACATTTCAAATATGAATAACAAACATTAGCAATATAAGATCAAGAGAGAAACACCGACTTTATAAAATGTAATAAAATATATGTATTAAAATTTAACTGGAGTAAGAAAATTTGACTGGCTTGCAAATAAATGTTTGAAAAATCTGCTATTGCAAATGTAAACACAATGAAAAGATATGAAATATTTTTAAAAAATAGCGGAAAGCATTCACACAGCTAAATAATCTTTTAAGCAAAAATCATTATGACAAATGTGTAAATATGTCGAAGAATTACGTGTAAATTGACTTCTCAGCACCAGTTTTTATTGTTAAATATAGCGTTGTATTTAATTGATTTAATGTAGTTCTGTTGGTCGGGTTAGGACATTGATGGGAATAGCTAATAAGAGAACAGAGGAAATTTGAGTAATATTTCGGACAAATATCGTAAGTATTAAAATTATAGGTCCTTTCAAACTGCTTTTAACTGTTACTGATAAGTTTAAGTATTTTTGGTGTCCATTTAAATCATATTATATTAGCTATGCCAATGTACCTATATTGCCACAACAAATGATTTCAAAAACACCTTCTTATTTAATTTTTCCTCTACCATTTGGAATATTTATTCTATATGAAACTTTTTCCTAACTTTTAAATATACCTTTAAGAATGGAAAACAATATTTCAAAATTAATCATTTTTTTCCAAATATCGAAGAAGTATTAAATAATAAGTTCTTAGTAATGTAATGTTAAAACTTCAATAAAAGTCTCTAATAAAAGATTATTGGACCTTGTAGAACGTCAATAAGCTCGTATTAATATTGTAGATTTTTAAATAGCACATTATTCTGGTATATGAATTATTAAGTTAACCAAATATTTTTATTGAGTGTAAACCATCAAAAGTAAATCAAGAAGAGCTCAACCTAAGATTAATGAATTCGTTCCAGAATCCTGGAAGAAATATGGGGGTAATCGATTCTGTCATACTCACTTGGGATATGGGGGTCTGGTATCTTTCGAGGCATGAAACCACCAATGACACCAGGAATAAACCTTCTCCGAGCAGCCCTTGGGTGTTTTAAATAGGCAATGTCTTCCTTTCATCTTCATTTTTTGGTGGGGGGGGGGTATTTATAACAAATAATCTGCTGAAGCTTTTATTGCATAATAACGCCAGATACTCTCCAAACATGTTACCAATACTTTTAATGAAAATGAAATAATATAAGTTGAAACACACATGATATATTAATCACATTAATCTAATAATATACTTAAAATATTTTTATCCTTTCCTGATTAATACCAATTTTCATGTAGGACTTATATATATATATATATATATATATATATATATATATATAGATATAGATATAGATATAGACATAAGGAGGTAAATAAGTATATATACATATAAATAAATATATATATGTATAACAATGCAAAATTATATATTAATAAATATACATATTATATTTAATATTATATGATAGCCACGTGACGACCACTAAAATCATGAAACTCTGAGTCGTCCATAAGACGTAGGATATGTAAAAATGAAGACAGTCACGTCATTGTTAAGCTGTACAATAAAGATGGAATCTGATGATGGTTCGCCTGAAATAGGCCATAAACTTCCGCTTAACCATGGAATAATAATGTGTCTGTCTTCATTTTTACATATATTTTCTCTATATATATTTATATACATATATATTTAGAGCTCTCCTAGAGAGTTATCCTCCCACTTTATGTACAGGATACTCCTTTGGATTGTTCTATATCTACTATATCTACACCGCATGTTTTATATATATATATATATATATATATATAGAGAGAGAGAGAGAGAGATGACGTGTAAGCGACGTGGATTGATATGTGTATTCCTAATCAAGATAGATCGTATTTATTTGACGGTAGATTTAGGTGAGACAATGAGATGTGAAGGCTATAATCTGTGGATATTTTCAAACCTGTATTTAATGTTTACGGATTTTTATCCTTTGAATTTCCAGAAAATCATTTTTCAATTATTTATTAATTTGCGATATTTGTCTATTTCTGAGATGAGTTATTGTAATTATTTACATTATTTATATATTCATTATTTATATATTCATTATTTACATTATTTTTGTCTTCATCTTTTTTGCCATATTCACGACGTTTCGGCTGTTTGAACGCTCCGACTTTCTTCAGGTGATTTCGTTCACAGGGATAGATTTTTCTCGTTCCATGAGTCATGCCTTTTCAGATGTCTTATGTCTTCGTGAACTCATGGCCCAGTGGATAAAAACATTGTTTGAATCTAGTCACTTGAATTGCCTACGTCCTGAAAGGACAAGTCTCATAGAAGAAGAAAACCCTGAAGAGCTGTGAGCTCAATTTCTGGCCAGAGATCAAGAAAAAACTTAGAAAGTTTAGTTAAAATGAGATAACTGATAGTGAGGCAATCTGGAACGAGAACAATCTATCTCAGTGACTAAAATAGAGGGTTCAGTTTTAAATTTCATTCACCTAAAGAAGGTCGGATCGTTCAACGGCTGAATATGACAAGGATGTGGACAACAGTTCAAACAATGTAGACAGTGTATATCAATTTGCGCTTTATATATTATGAATAAAAACATATGTGAGGTTTATGAAAACTATTCACCATTATTATCAGCATAATAAATTCTCTAACTTTTAAAATATAGACGCTGCAAAACCCTTATATAATAAATAATATTTAATTCCTGCTTTTAAACTGAAAATGCAATAATATACTGGAATGTCTTGTTTATATATTTATCGATCCACTCAATATTTTTAGTCATAAGTTAAATTCTTCTACATTTGCTTGGCTTTGTACATGGTTTTAAAAAGTCCGTATTTACGGTTTCTTAGTTTTTGTTTATATATTTCATATGTTCTTCTTAATGTTTTTCTTTCAATGTATTTTTTTTTAATCTTTTTAACAAGCGCGATGGCGATTCTAGATATTAAAGATTTTTCTTTTTTAATGTTTGTTTTTTACGGTCAGCGCACACGAGGGAATTTTGCCTTGAAAGAACAACACATGTTCTGCATATTTCCCTAAGAAATGGTGATGTCAACATTTACCTCTATTGAGGACTCTTTTCTTCTATTCAACTTTCACGGCACAACACACTGGACATTTTGAATTTCATTCCCTATCTGTTAAATTCTGTATATTCAATATCTGTCATCAGATATAACGTATGTGTGTCTTGAAGGTTTGCGACCAAAACATGCCATGAAGTTCTTGCTACATAAACTAATAAAGAAATAAATGATGACTTTTATTAAAGAGATTCGGTTGAATTTTGAAGTTTAACTGAAAACTTTGATAAGACGATATTATTTAATTTAAATTTTATCCGTGATAGCATGAATTCATGTATGGCTGAAGACAAATAAAATCAAATTTTGGCAAACTGATTTTACAAGTATACGTTCATTAAAAATTTGAATATTGTTTAATATTTTCTCCTTCATATTTTGTTTTCCTTGTTATTTTAATATTTTGGATTTCATTGTGGCATTTTAGATCGTTTTATTAAAGAATTAATTTAATATTGCAGTCAAGAAAAGAATAATGAAATAGATCTTCTGATTATTTCTTTTTAATTATTTCACCCCAAGCAATACAAAAAAAAAAACACCAAGCCGCAAGGTGAGTACAAAATGCGAGAGAATATGATAAAAATATGAAAGCGATAGAATGATAAACAAACAAGAATTAAAAAGAAAATTATTGACATTGCGTTTAAGCTTTTGAAGACCAAAGTCAACAGGAAGGCAAAATAGCGGAAGTAAGTTGCACCAACGTGAAGTGCGAAAGAACAAAACCTTAGCATAGAACCTACGGTTATATCTAGTCATTTCAACTTTACGATGAAGTGACTTTGCCGAAAAATTCGTACGACGGTTAAATTACAAAAATCTAGCAGAAGCAAGGTAAATTATACAACGCAGAAGCCATATTATACAGGGTGTTCATAAGGTTCGTGTGCACTTTAACAAATCTATAACTTCATTAGTATTTGCAATAGAAATAATTTTAAAAAAATTTTTATTTAGTTTCCACATGTCTTCCATCATTAGCAATAAAAAGGGTAATACGATTTTTCAGTTAATATTTTTTACTTATTTAGAAATTGTTGCAAATTTTTGTGGTAAAGAATTATTCAATAACTATACTTAAAACTAGGTACATTAAACTTTACAACATTTTTTTAAAGATTATTTCTATCACAAATATAAATAAAGTTGTTATTTTTTAAGTGCACACGGACTTTATTGACACCTTTTATTAACAAGAAATTGTGAAGTAAATTAAAAATAGATATTCTCTCCTGTTTAATTTGATTATAATCAACTCTTAGTAAACTTGAAGGTCATACTGGAAAACATGACCTCTGAACAAAAGTCGCGTTGTTTAGTCCACTTGATGCGCCTATTATGACAGGCAAGAAAGATGGCTTCGAAAAAATTCTAAAACCAGAGATTTGTTAGATTTGTAGAAGAATATGCATAGTATTGCTTCTCAATCTTTGTAAAAGTTTTACTATGGTGCCAAGCAAAAATAGAAAAAAGCGTAAGACAAGGATGTGTCTTTTCGCCGGATTTATTCAACCTATACAGCGAAGCAATTCTGCTAGAGTCCTACCAGGATTTGTCATTGGCGACCTCAGTATCAGCAATGTATGGCATACAGATGACAGTGTGCTGATAGAAGACACAGAAGAAAAGATAGAAAAACTCTGACGTAATGTAGTGAAGGGAAACGGGAATAAAGAATTAAATATTGACTGACAAAAAGAGAGAATGTTTGCCAACAAAAGGATGAGCCAAAGTTTGAATGGTAAATCGAAGATACTAAAATCAAACAAATACAGAAATGTAAATAGCTGGGAAGTATTTTAACAGAGGACAGAATGTGTGACACAGAAATTCGAAACTGTCTTCGCATAGCAAACGAAGCCTTCCAAAAACTAAGCAGAGTACTAAAAAAAGATTTTAAAAATCGCTAGATACAAAAACAAATTTTAGTAAACTGCTACGTGATACTTATCCTCCTGTGAGGCAGTGAAAAATGAAGAGGAATTTTAAAGCAACAGAAATATTGTTCTACAGAAGAATGATGAGGATGGTGGACTGACCAAAAGAAACAAAAAGAGAACTAATAATTAATATCATTAAGAAACACAAGAGGTTTCTGGTGCCTATAATGAAGATGGAAGGCTTGGAAAATTTGATACTCACGAGACAAATAGGGAGCAACAGGGACAACGGAAAACAACGCATAACATACTCAGAGAACTTCAGTAATTCGATGACGGAAAATGACTTAGAAGGTATAACAGAAAGACAAAGCTTCTTAAATACTACAAAAAGCAAGAGGTTGTGGAGAGCCATATTCACAGAACAGATAAAGAGCAAGAGCGACAGAAAAAGAAAACGCAAAACATAGTGATTTTCAGTAATTCGATGACAGAACATAGTTTAGGAGGAATAACAGAAAGACAAAGTTTATTAACAACTGCAAGGGACAGGAAGTTGCGGAGAGCCATAGTACGAGACAGATAGGAGGGGGAATGAGGGACAGAGAAAAAATGTGTGACATAGTTAACTTGAGCAATTGAATGACAGAACATTGCTTAGGAAGAATAACAAAAAGACAAAGTTTATTAAGAGCTACAATAGACAGGAAGTTGTAGAGAGCCATACTCACGGGCCAGAGAGAGAGAGAGAGAGAGAGAGAGAGAGAGCAAGAGGGACAGATGGAAAAACGCCTGACATAGTGAATTTGAGTAATTGGATCACATTGTATGGCAGTAAGACAAAGCTTATTAAGTGCTACAAAGGACAGGAAGTTGTGGATAGCCATAGAGAGTTAGTCAATTAAGTGCCATACATGATACATGCTAGGGTGATCATGTCTCGAAAGAGACTTGGCAGAAAATTATCTCGAAGTAGGTTGCCACTAGTTTCTGCGTTAGACTGAGAATATACTTTAAGAAGAACAGGTTGTAAATAGACTAGAAAATTCTGATGCCCTCCCCAGTATTAATTGGACTTAGAGAAAACAACACACTGGAATGTTCACGTCCTTCAGGATTTCTAAATAAACAGGATTTCTGAATGAAGTCCGGTATAAGGACGACATTACGAATTTGTTTATTTTTTTTCGATCCGAAAACAGGCTTCAACTCTTGTCAAAAATTTAAGTTTTGTGTACACCTATAAAATGGTAATGATACCCATTAACAAATTTTCTCTTAAATTAATCAAATATATTGCATCATAAAGCGTACGCCAAATCGTGCGATCTCTGCAGAAGTTCAAACTTATTTATGATAATACTGGCTTGCGTTAAAACATATTTTACCAAAAGTCAAATGTTTATCAAGTGATATATGATCACCATTTTATGTTGAATTCAAAAATATCATTAATTGAGTTTCTTTAGCTTTGTTTTTTAAGATGTGCTTGAAAACTTCACACAAATTGTACACAATAATAACAAAGCTTTTGGACTCTGCTTCTCACAGCTTATTTTGGGTGTCTGATGTTTAGTATAGCATATAATGTTGTATGTGTACCTAACTACAGTGTACCACCCTAGTCGCTAATACAC
Source organism: Ascarosepion bandense (assembly GCA_037127315.1). NCBI lineage: Eukaryota > Metazoa > Mollusca > Cephalopoda > Sepiida > Sepiidae > Ascarosepion > Ascarosepion bandense. Next base: position 3,275,618 of record JBBBDQ010001492.1, read on the forward strand.
AATTACCCAGAGTGGGCGGGGATTACAAGAAATTGTTTTAGCTGACAGAACTCTACGGAAGTGGTTCCATAATTTTAGAGTTAGTGATCGCTGTTTTATTGGTGGAAAATGCTCAAGCAGACCCCCACTATATAAGACGTCCAAATCAAGACCTTGATTGAGAATCACCCGCATTACACAACGCGAGAATTAGCAGAAACACTACTTTTATCAAAATTCCCCATCCCTGAGCACTTAGCGAATGTTGGGTACACAAATCTCTACGATGTTTGGGTACCACAAGATCAGGGTGAAAAGAATCATTCGGATCGTATGTCGGTCAGTGATTTGCTGTACAAAACACAATGAAAATGCACCCGTTGAAGCAAAATGTGACGGGTGATGAGAAATGGATCGATGGCAACAATGTTCAGCAAAATTATCCTGAGGTGAGAGACATGATACAACTTTAGCCACCTCTTCATCCTAAGAAAGTCGTGATGTGCATCTGATGGGACTGGAAAGCAAACCTGCACTATGAGTTTCTACCAAGTAACCAGTCAATTGATTAAGAAAACTACTACTCAGAACTGGATGAATTAAAGTCAAGAACATCTCCCAGAATTGACAAACAGGAAAGGTGTTGTTTACCATCAGGATAATGCCAGACCTCACGTTTCCTTGATAACCCGGCAAAAATTGTTTCAGCTTGTTTCCACACCCGCCATATTCACCAAACATTGTTGCTTCGGATTTCTATTAATTCCAGTCTTTGAAAAATAATTTCTGTAGTAACAATTTTAATTCTTTGGATGATATAAAAATTAACTTCATGATTTCTTTGCCGTGAAACCACCGAAATTCTTGGAAGACGGAATTCGAAGAAGTCGAAGAAAAAATGGAGAAAGGTTGTGCAACAAAGTGATTAATATTGAGTTGAAGAATTATTTAAGAGCGTCATTTTGTTTTGTGATTCAATTTCCCTTAAAAATCAGTATGAAATTTCTGGATAACCTAAATGTTAAATTAAGAAAAAAAAATAAACAATTGCATTAGAGCAATATTATTTCATACGCAAATTCTACGCAATCGGTTTCTTTTCCCACACTTCCCGCCTGTGGAATTCCCTTCCGTCTAGTTGCTTCCCCGACAGCTACAATCTCCAGGAGTTTAAATGTAAAGTCAATAGTTATCTCCTATTGTTGTATATCAATAAACAACAAACACGTCTGTATATAAAAATATATCAAGTGATATTTTTATTAATGAACGATGGACCGTGTAGCCTAGGGAACAGAGAGTGAGAGAGCGCGCCTCTAAGGGGTTGACGAATGCGTACCCCGCAATAGCAGCATGCTATTGGGGGCAGCTGTGAACTGCCTTCCTTCGTGTTCTGTGGTTCTGCTGCTACTTCTGCTCTCACTTCTTCTGACTGACTAGCGAATCCGTGTTTTCGCGGTCTTTATATATCTTCCAAAACCGGGACTTGTTTCTTCCGGCTTTGCCTTGATCACGCGACGCCCACGCGACGCCTACGTAATTCTCAGAGTCACCTGTCTGTTTGCCTCTGAGTTATTTCCGCATCTGCCGGAAATAGGGTCAAAGTGACATCCGTTACTTTTCACCGACCGGAAACAACACGGCTTGTATCAGCCTTTCTTGGGTGGGCCAGACCGTTATATTACACTATCTCACTAACTTGCATCCTCTCTCTCTCTCTCTCTCTCTCTCATGCTCCTTTCTCCGTCCACTCCGTCCACTCCACTCTCATCATCCTTCTCTTACCCCCTGTAACCGGTTACTCTTTCTCATAACTTTCCTACTATGTAACTCTCTGCCCAACAGTGGCTGTAGACTGCCTTGCTTGGAGTGATATGATTTTTTTTAAAAATTCCATATCCGGGCAAATAATTTTGGACTGCATCAATTTTTTAAAATAAGCTGTAACTATGAATATAATAAATCGAAATTTTGAAAAACAAAAAAAAAAAGAATTATTCAAAACTAAACACAAAATCAACGACTTTTGATAAATTCAGTAAGTATTAGGAATTATTCTCATTTCCTTAGAAAATATACAAATATTCAGTGAGGGTGAATAGTTTTGCGTTTATCCGAAATATTTATGCCTAGTTATTATTTGGACGAAAAAATTGTTATATTTTTTTTCTTAAAGGAAATAACATTTTGTTGACTGCAGCATATGTTCAAAAACAGAAATCCAAATTCCAAAATTTGGTGCATTTATAAAGGCTTCATATTTAATTCTTTTAAAGTGAAGAAATAAATATTAGTGATAATCATGGAATAAATAATTTTGATCAATGTTATTGGTGAGTTTGAATGATTCCTAAATATTTATAAACAAAGAAAAAAGGGAGGTAAGTAAAAATGTGTTAACGTCCATATTACTAACTATATTTTAATGCCATTAAACTTCGTAGCAGGGGAAATCCCGATAAAATATAATTCCTTAGAAATCCAGATAATATCTTAGGGATAAATAAATCACAAGAAAATTAATAATCAGTTTTTTGTAAATAATGTTGATTTTTATGGCAGCTATTTTCGTGTGAAAAAGACGCTCATTTTATTTTTTTCAGCTTTCTTTCAACGAACAAAGTCGTTTTACATTAAAAGAAATCATAGCGTATGCGTATGACCGTATGTATTTATGTACTTGTATGTATATGTATGTGCATATAAGCTTGTGTACTTGTGCTACTCACAATATCCAACATGTGTAACGCTAATTTTATTTGAAAATTAAATTCTCAAAACATTATTTTATATTTTTTTATTTTTTCTCTAACGTTTTTAATGAAAAGAAAGACATAAAACAGTTCAAATTATTCTATTTAGAAAATAAATGATCTAAACTACACCATTTAAAATATGATTACAGACAAATGTTTGTCTCGGTTTGATTTTTAATGACTGCCACAAGTCATTTGAAGAGTGCTCTTTTGATACAGAAATTAATTTAAGCAAAAATAATGATAGAAATCAAATTTCCTTTGTTTTCTCTTAAATATTTTAAGACAACCGCTTATTCCACATGATCTTCTATTCGCATTTAATTACCGTAATTTTCTAACAAAGGTTTCAAAAACGGAAACCTTTCGTCTAGGTAATTCCATGACTATGCTGAAAAAAACAGCATAGTATGAAGAAAAAAGACCCAAAACTAAATAATTTTTTTTCGGTAAAATGTTCACATTATTACGAAAAGAATAGATCAATGTATTTTTTAAATTATTTTTTAGAATTTTTTATTTCTTTCTAACACGTTCGAAATTTTTGTATAAAATCTTGTTTTTCTTTCGTCCGTGAGTGACGCATATTTTTAAATATTTATTACGGCAAACGTAATATTACTCAAGTCACTTTTTTGCCTATGAAAAACACATTTAACTGGAAATTTTTGCAAAAATCAAACAATGGTCGGATTTTTATTCATAAATGACAGAAATCATTTTTTAAATAATTTGTTTTAGAAACTCTTGGTAAAAATATTTCTTTTACATATGTTACCCCTCACCATGTGGATGTGCGTTGCGGTGCAGTGGAAATCCTCTCGGAACAAGAAATCGGAGAAGCTGAGTTCGAATTCCAGTTGAATTCGTGGCATTCACTTCCGCGCAAATACCCTTGGGAAAGGTATTAATCCGTCGCTTCTCCCTCTAGCTATGGGTCAAATAACAGGACAGATTGGGTTCTATAGCCTTGGTTGGCAAGTAGTCTACCACAGAAAGTAATGGCAACCTACTTGGGGAAAATATTCTGCCCAGTCAGTCATGACTCTTTCGAGACATGATCGCCCAAGCGTGTGCCACGTATGACACTTAACTGACTGATTCCCCTTCAACCAATAAGTTTCCTGAAATGTCTAGAAATTCACTAGAGTTAGTCCATATAATATTAATTATATTCAGAAGTCATTAAGGACTTATTGAACCAACGTAATGAAATAACTAATTTTTGTAATCATAAAATCGTCCATACCTTTAAATATATCTGAAATTTATGTTAGTATTTTTACTCGTTTTATTACTTAAATAATTTCAGCATATTGAACTGGAAATATTTTCTCTTATTATTTTATTTTATTTTATTTATTTATTTTTTTTGTACTTGAAATAATTCACTAATAATTTTTTAAAAATTAGCTTATTGAACTGACAATTTTTCAATTAGTTTTATTTTTTTATTTGTACGTATGAACAAATCATCGAGTAACTTTTGAAAAATAGTTTATTAAACTGGTTATTTGTTTAAATTACTCTTGTTATTTTATTTATACTCGTGATAAGCCCCTCAAAAAAATTAAACATATTGAATGAGTATTTTTTTAATTATTATTATTTTATTGTACTTATGAACAAATCTCTTTATAACTTAAAAAAATAGCTTACTGTACTGGCTATTTGTTTAAATTACTATTAATATTTAATTTGTACTTATAATTTTCTTAAAAGTTGGCTTATCGAAGTGGTAATGTTTTAATTAATATTATTTTATTTGTCCTCATGAACAAATCCCTTGAGTATATATTTTAGTATCTCACTACACCATTCTTATCTTTTTGTTGGTTTTGTTTTATTATTTTATTTTTATTTTATCTTCTCTCTTCTTTTTTTAAAATCTTTTCTTTATTTTTTCTGCTTTATCTTTTTCCGGTTAAAAATTTGACGTCTGGATTTCCAGGTTCAAACATTCGCTACACTACCATCAAGCTAGCAAATCATACATACACCGTTCTCTGAAATCTTATTACCTCCCAATCAACTTTATTAATCTCATTGGATGATCTTGTTTTTTATTTCTTCAATTTTATTTATTTATTTCATCTATTTATTAAATCTCTTCATTTATATATTACAAAATAAATTAAACACATTTTACTGCCTGATGTTGATGTTTCAACACGGAAACTTTATAGCTATCAAGTTGCAGTATAATTATAATAATTACGATATATTTATGCTCATTTTTGTATTGAGCACTTTTTCAAGTTAATATCTAACTATGGAATATACTTCCATTAGTAAACATTACTCATATTACTATTATTATGAATATGAAAAATAGATATATAAAATAAATATTAATAAATGCCATAACATTTCATAAATTATTGAGTTACCTCTGTCATGTCATATAATTTCATTCTCCGTTATTAAATTGTAAAATTGTATTAAAAGAAAGTTTTATATTATTTTTATTTTCATAAAATATTTTCAAACGTAATGCTATATAGCCAAACTAACTAAAATTCTATATAATATTTTAGGTACCTCCACTAATTCACGGGAAAAACAGCATAGCGTAATGAAAAAGGCCACAAACTTAACGAAAATCAAGTTTTATCGGAAATTTTTTAACCCTTCCCAACACGTTCGAAATTTTGGTTAGAATGCTTGTTTTGTTTACGTCATCGCCGCCTACAAAGTTTAACATTGATTTGTTGCGCTTTTTTCCATTGAAAACAGATTTATTCGAAAATTCTAGTAAAAATCACATACTTGTCCGATTTTAATGAAATTCTTAGAACTTATTCACAAATGAATGAAATTATTTTTTAAACGTTTTTTTAGAAAATATGGGTATTTTTTTTTAATGTGTTACCCCCAACTTACTTAATTTCATTAAATTTTGCACAGAACCTTTTTATTTGTTGAAATTATTTATTTTGTTAAAAGTAGTCATTGGGGATTGTAAATCACCTACATTTTTTTTCAAATTTGTACTATTTAACTGAAAATCTGCTCTGAATTTAAAAATAGTGAATCCAATAAAACTATAACATTACTTAATTAGAAAAGCTTTGAATTGTTTTTATAAATAAGTGATATTAAGGACATTATTGTCTGAAGAAATAAAATGTTTCTGATAAATAATGAATTCCTACAAGAATCATTTCATTTTTTTACATTTTAATTATAATAATTTATAATAGTTTAAAATCGTGTAAAATTCTGTATTTTGGTAATTATTGGATGTGATATAGTAATTAAGTGGAAACAAGATTTACGAGTCCAAAATTGCAAAGATTAATAAACCTAGTTATGCTTCCCTATTTTTAAAATAATTTTTAATTTATTTTATTTTTATCTTATTTTCATATATGGTAGACTGAAATTGGCATTATTATGAAACGGTCAGGTAATTTAAGATTTTTGTCCCTTCACTTAGATATATGAAAATTGTCGTTTTTGGTCATGCTTAGAACCTGGCATCGCCCATTCAGTAAACAGTCCGTCAAACGTTCGATCAGATGAACACGACCAATCGTTAATAATTTGTTTTATGTTACTTTTTTATGTTATAAGTCAGCAGCATTTTTTTAAATCAGCTTAATTTAACTTTCAATTTTCATATTTTACTAAAATAAAGTGTTAGAAATCTTTTCTAATATTTTAAAAATCGATGAATCTTTGTTTACAAATTTCTTAAAATGAAGAAAATGGCCGCTTTTAAAAAAATTTAAGAAATCGACATTAAATTTGACTTTCCAATCTATATCATTTCTATCTGAAATGCACCAGAATTTTTTTTACTTAATAGAAATAATAAATTTAATCATTAAGCTTTTAATTAAATTTAAAATGAAATCTTTAAGAATGTTTTTCATTTAAAAAATTTCATTTTAAAATTAGGTATCGAAAATTTATGCCAAAAAGTGGAGGTACCTATAACAGAAAATATTGTGTTTAAATTTTTAATTTTATTGTATAGTTCAAAACCAAAACACGAAGCGTATGATTAAGCTACGTAAAATTATATCAAATTATTCTTCAATACTTAGCTTTTTTTGACGGGTTCCGTCTGTCTTGTCAATTATCGCCTCTGATAGCACGATGATAACCCCTGATAACAAGGCTACCATAATTAAGAAACGTGAGAAGCATGACTATTTTGCCTTCGGTGTAAAGATTTTTACGAATTACGATTCTATATTTATTGTCGTCTAAAATGACTGAAAAAGTTTATTTAATCTTTTTTCAATTAGTCTTAGAAATGATTTAAACTTGAACCCACAGATAGTACATCTCAATCTACTGGTTACCACTGAGGTCTATTATTGTGTTTTGATGTAAATGCTAAGTTAGACCACACGTATTCTTACACAGTTTCCCACTGAAATTACGACAAAAGTCAGTCAGTTAAGTGTCATCCGTGATACAGGCATTGGGCGATCATGTCTCGAAAGTGACATGACTGACTGGGCAGAAGATTATCCCGCAGTAGATTGCCATTGCTTTATGCAGTAGACTGGTTGCCAGCCAATGCTATAGAACTCAATCTGTCCTATTATTTAACCAATAACTTGAGGAAAGAGACGGATTAACACCTTTCCGAAGGGTATTTGTGCATAAGTGAATGCAAGGAATTCAACAGGGATTCGAACTCGGCATCCCGATTTGTCGTTCCGAGTCGATATCCACTGCACCACAACGCAGAGAAGACATTCTGATTATTATATGTAGTAGTATTAAGGCACTTACTATCATGAGATCTTGTATGACTGGCAAAACCTGTTTTTAACAGACAAATTCAGCTGCAAATTTCACATATCAAGTCTTCTTTGCATCCTCTTTCTTGGATTGGTGTCACATCTTCCATAGATTTATCAATGCTCTTAACTTCAGCATTCTTCTTCAATTTTCTTCACTGCTTTTACAACCTCTTTTCTTCATTCATCTTTCTTCTTTGCTTTCTCATCCCAATTCCTTTCACTAATGTTCGTCCTCTTCAAAGTGTCATTTTGACAATCTTCCTATCGTTTTATGCGCGTGTGCATGTGTGTTTGACAATTTTAAAGACTTCATGTATTTTTTGATCAGTCAGTTAAGTGCCATACGAGACGGATTAATACTTTACCAAGCGTATATGCGCGTTAGTGAATGCTAGGAATTCAACTGGAATTCGAACCCGGCTCCCCGAATGCTGACGTTAAGAGCGGATGTGCGTTGTGGTGCATTGGATATCGGCTCGGAACGAGAAATCGGGGAGCCGAGTTCAAATTCCAGTTGAATTCATTGCATTCACTTACGCACAAATAACCTTGGGAAAGGTATTAATCCGTCTCTTCCTTCCAGTTATGGGTTAAATAACAGGACAGATTGGCTTCTATAGCCTTGGCTGGGAACCAATCTACCATAGAAAGCAATGGCAAACTATTGCAGGATAATCTTCTGACCAGTCAGTCATGTCACTTTCGAGACATGATCGCCCAATCGTGTTTCACGTATGGCACTTAACTGACTGACTGATTTTTTGATACATAGATTAAATACTGGAGAGTAAAAGTTTCTTTTCTGAATGATGATTCTTACACAGGATTAAAATAGGTTCGTTTAATTGAAGATGTAAACAAACAACTACCATTTGTAAGGAATTAACTGACATTTTAAATAGTTTGATATTAATAGACACATGGCAATTTTGAAATTTAAAATCGATTTTCAGGCTTGTTTGTTGATTAAAGTTAAACATTCACGCATTTCAGAGTTTTGAGTATAAATAAATAAACACTGAAAATTACAAAATCATTTAGTAAGACCCACCAAACAGTAAACAAGTACTTTGTATATTTGCACAATTCCGATATTTCAAGCGGTTTATGGGAAACAGACGTAACTTCCTTTTCAGCAATGGAATACGAAGAGAAGGATAAGAATTTTGATATGTATACATAGCATTGTGAGTCATAGCAATATATGTCTGAACTGGTAGAACTTAAGAATGTAATTCACGGGAACATTTGCCGTGGAAATAGCGGTATAGTAACAGGTATACGAATTTGCGTTTGGCTGAATATGACTGTAGGTTTTAAAATAATTCAAGAGTAACATAATATGTGAAGACTGTTTTAAAGCGGTATTTTTAACTATCAATGTTTCTGGTCTCCTGTGAGATCAGGTGGCTAGAGCAAAATCAATATGAAATTAAAGTGATATTTTCGATTGGATAATACGTAGTCTTGAAGGCAAACTAAGTCTCAGAAGGCAGTAAAATATTTTGGAGATGCCTGTAGAGACACTATTAAGAAAAATACAAACGTTTAAGAAGAAAACGATTATATTAAAGAAAATTTGCCATCACATGGCTTACTTTGGCAGATGGCAATTAAATGGCACAAATTAGATTTGAAATGCGACTATAGATACACTGCAATGTTTTCCATTGAGAAATACAACAGAACACAAACAATGAATTGTCCTATGATACCTTGAAAATTATTGTGAACACCATTTAGACATCTCTTGGCAAGATGAAATGACTTATCAGTGTTATAACAATGTATCTTAATATTTGTCAAATGGATGAAACGTTTTTCTCTGAAATTGTGGCGATATTTGTTGCCTTTCGATTTACTGTTCCGCCTGCATAGTAAGGATACCTAATGGATGGTATCGCCGCTACTATGGGCAGTACAGTTGTCAACCACGTATCCCTGATGACCTTGAGCGGGAGTCACAGGCCAAACCGCGATAACGGCTCTCATTTATATTCAGTGCAGGGTGAGCAAATGCATATCCAGTAGCTTCAATCAAATATGAGCGTAGGAAATTTATCAGGCTACCAGGGTACTATTGTTAACATCAGCACGCGGCTCCTCGCCTGTGATCTAACGGAAACATGAATGACTGGCAACATTTGCAGTAGTCACAGATCAAGTTGTTTTGTTTTAGTGAGGAAAAGGGCAATAATTGAACAGGGTTTGGGAAGAGAGAAGATGGCGATTAACGTAACATTTAAACAATATGAAGACTTTAGGTGGCAAGAAAGCAAGAAATCGGGACTTCCACGATAAAGTAGTAAGAGAAAAGAAACTTTTAGAATAAAACAGACAGTTGCACCTATTTAGTTCAACAGTAAGTGATTTAGACCTACAGGTTTGACAACAGGTGACTTCACCATGTCACACAAACAGGGGAACACTGTGATGACAGTGAGACAATTTCTACGACCGTATCGTCCTTTACATCTGACCACCTAACCCCCCAGACTACAACAGTACTTGATTATTATGTGTGGGACGTAGTTGAACGAGAGGCTAACAAAACTCTTTGTTTCACTAGAAATGAATTGACGGCAAGGATTATGATAGCATTCGCCAACTTAAACATGGAGACCGTCCAGATGGAACGTAGGAGATTCCGAACTCGACTGGAGGCCATGCTTGAAAGCAATTGGCGATTTTATTGAATATATTTACTTTTATTTCACGATTTACTTGTATCTTTATGATATTTTTATGTAATTTTGTTAAATATGTTAATATGTTAAAATAAGATGCCAGTGTTATTTTTATTCTTGCGTAATTTTGAGGACAATTCATCTATCGCAAACCTAGTAGGACTCTTAAACTCATTAGAATAATTTTCATTGAAACATTTGTAGAAAAAACAAAGGAAAGCCTTATCACGTCGGTTGGTTGGTTGGTTGGTTGGTTGGTTGGGTAAGTGATTATATTTAGCGGTATTAATCTCTATGTGCTATTTAATGCCGAAATCTAAATATTTTGAATACAGTTTTATAACTTCAACTACAGATAAAGTGGTAATTTTACAATCAGTCTTTATTGATTTTATCACAACCTTTCGATTGTCGTACAAATGGTGATTGGTTGGTTGATTGATTGATTTTTGTTTAGATGCATGTCAACCTCTATGAGTTTCTAATGCCGAAGTCTAAATATTTTGTTGTAATGTCATGGTCATACACGTGTTAAAGCATGAGAAAATTTTGATTGTAATAGGGAAAAGATTATCTGTGAGTATGAACGGATTTTATTAAAAATAAGCAGACATAATGTTTGCAATTTATTTAATCTGACATATATATACATATATATATATATATATGTGTGTGTGTGTGTGTGTGTGTGTGTGTGTATTACACTATATTTGTCATATTTGCTGGTGTTATCAAGAAACAATAAAAAATAAGAAGAAGTCAATCTATTCCTAGGAATCGTCACTGAAAAGAGAGCAGTCTAGATCCTCGATTGAATAATGAATTAACTTCCGAATTGCCTGAAGTTTATATGGACCAATAAGTACTTAAAGAATTCGGGGGACGAAACAGTCGAATCGTTACGGTAATAAAAATTTGAGAATGATTAATCGCATGTAAATAATATAAATAATAACTAGTCACTTAAAAATTTCAGAGACAGTGGGGTTTTTTTCTAAAAAAGTAATGTTTTTTTATTTATGAATCCGACATATTTTTATAACGAGAATTGTTTCGCTAATAAAATTAAATTTGATTACTGCACCTTACGAAGAATAATATAGAAAGAATTAGTAAAAAACGCTTCGAAAGAGAAACTCGATAGACTCGAGAAGCACTGACAGTTAATCTATGATTTAACATAAAAGAAGTCATTGAATGGTTTAAAATCTTAAAATACAAAGAAGAATGGCCATTCATTCAATTCGACATCCATCACATAGAATTAGTGAAAGGTCCAATGGAAACTGTCTGGCCGATTCGTTCTATATAAGAAAAGAAGAAACAGAAATTGGAACTCACGCCCCAAAATCAGTATTATATGACAAAGTAGAAGTGTGGTGCAGCGGATATCGGCTTGGAATGAGAACTCGGAGAGCCGAGTTCGAATTCCAGTTGAATTCCTTGCATTCACTTACGCGCAAGTACCCTTGGGAAAGCTATTAATGAGTCTCTTCCTTCCCGTTAAGGGTTAAATAACAGGACAGATTGGGTTCTATAGCCTTGGTTGGCAACCAGTCTACCACACAAAGCAATGGCAACCTACTGCGTGATAATAATCTGCCCAGTCAGTCATGTCTCTTTCGAGACATGATCGCCCAAGCGTTTATCACGTATGGCACTTAGCTGACTGAGAGGTGTGGACAAAAACCGGATCCTAATTTTGACTTTGACATATGACACTTGCGGAAGCATATAACACTGCAAAAGCCTTTGAAGTAATATGCGTTTACCTTTTATGTTGACTGGACCTTCTTTTCAACATTTATAATACGGGATTGTATCAAGACGATGGAATTAGGGTGTTAAGAAATACAAACTCCACATATGCATATCATTAGGGAAAAATTATGTAAGTTCTTTGTGACACAATAACTAGGCGTATATTAAGGTGCTTTGTAAAATATGTATTTTATTATAATAGATTAAAATAAAAAATAGTTAAGAATAGAAAATAGATTACGTGACACAATAACTAGGCGTATATTAAGGTGCTTTGTAAAATATGTATTTTATTATAATAGATTAAAATAGAAAATGGTCAAGAATAGAAAATAGATTAAAAAAATGTTTCGTTTAACAAAAGTGAAAAAGAAGAGAAAAAATAAATAAATAAACGCTTTTTCTTTTATGAGGAAAATTGTGGAAGAGAAAAGGGTATCAGATTACTGTTTTAAATTCTACCACTCTTCCGGTAAATATTTGACTCAGTGATTTAATGTGATAAGAGATAAAGTTCAGGAAATAAGTTTTTGAATGACCAGGTCAAAGGCAGTATTTACTGTATCTTGACCACACATTAAGAATTTTCCGGTGGAAGCTTTATTAAGATAAATAGGATAAAAAAGTCCTGGAAAAAATAATAAGGCTAAATACAGACTGGGTGTCTGCAGGATGTTTACACATCAAAAGAAGGAAAATTTAAGTACCCTGAAATTTATCACCCGGTGGTCTAAAGCATTTCCGGATTAATTTTAAATAAATACAGGTGATTTTTCCGAGTCAGATTAAGTGAATGAGTTGAGTTAGTTCCGCCGGGCGTGTTCTTGAAGTAGAACCTCCGTTCGTCTTGTTTCGGTCAGTTCGGATTTGATCTCCATTAATTAGAGTTAGAGCTGTGTGTCACATTCGCCTGTCCCAACCAAAAAGGCTAACTCTAAACGAAATAAAGCATCGTTTCAACTCATCCAAGTTGTGGAAGTTCGTTCCTTATAGTTTAATTTTGTACCCCCAGCTTGAGGCTCCGACATTTTCAACAAACTTCCGGCAAACATCACAGCGTGAAGAACGGCCGCCGGAGAAATTGTTCGGACTGTCCACTTGGGTGTTACATCTTTAAAAGTCACAATTATAAAAGTATCCTTAGAAAGTAAAATGACAAAAGTCAAGTTTTGGGATGTGACGCTTAATCGAAAGAAGAGGATGTTTTACTCCTTCTGTTTAGCGAAGATGCACCAATAGGTGTGTTGTAGTGAATTCAGCCAGCCACCTAGTTTATTAAAACCTCTTTACAAATAAATACAGCCAATGCTAGATACAAATCCCTGCAATAAGGATATCCTCAATGACGGAACTATAACCAAAATACATCATGGAAGAGCAAACCTGAAGATAGCAGGCTGGAGCGGTGAGAATTATAAGAAACTCAAAAGTAATAACAAGAAAAGAAAAAGTAGAAAAATACAAAGTTTAACCCCTCCCCCCGCAACAATGTTGGCGTTAAAAATAACGTGGCAAAAATTGTTAAACATTTGACCAATTTACCAGATTTGTAAAAGTTATTCAACAGAAACAATTTGGCGATGATCTATAGTTTCTCCAACATCAGAGAGTAAATTCTATAATCCACTATAGTAAATGAAAGTGTGTAATAGTACGGAAGACCGCTGATATAATTGCAGAGTAAAAGAGTAATGTATTTTGAATGGAGTGTGTTTGGTAATGAAGGTTGTTTATAAAGCTAAGATAATTAATAAAAGCAAGACCAAAAACTATATCGGTGCCGCAGTTGTAAATGAAAAAGACACTTCTAAAAACTTACAGGCAAGAGAAAATACACAGGTACCACCGCTATTTCCATCTGCTGCTGGGGCGTTAATTTAATCTAATCTAAACTTATTTATAAATGGAACTTTGTCTGTGTGTCTGTGTATGTGTCTATGTGTGTGTGTCCGTTCCCTATAGACTCCGAAATTTCTTGAAAATTTACACAGTTGTACTATAAGCGTCTGCAAGTGTTCTTAGCTATGTTTTGTGTCGAGGTACTCCCGATAAATATCGAAAATCGATAATCGAAAAGATCGGGTTATAGAAGGAGTGGTCCGATTTTAATCAAATTTCATACACTCTTAGACAAAAACATATGAAACGATATTCAGAAGTTTCAAGGTTGCGGTTCTTACAACAGTGCAGAAAATTAATAATAATAATAATAATAATAATAATAATAATAATAATAATAATATATATATATATATATATATATATATATATATATATATATATATCAGGCACGATGTTTGTGTGTGTGTCTGTTTATCTGTCTGTATGTCCTTTATACAAATCCACAATTTTTATCCGATTCTCACCAAACTTCACACCAATATTCTTTAGTTTGAGTCTGAGCTCCAGAACCATGAATTAGTTTTAAAGCTTTCATTACACCCGAGCAACGCCGGGCTATACTGCTAGTACCAACTAAAAAAAAGCGTCAACTAACACATCACTCAATAATTCCTGGGCCTGACATATAGACGGCGCTACTGATAAAAATACATATAATTTGTAAGTACTAACCTTCAAATGGCACGTGACAAAATTTGGGGCCAATCGGATTATTAGTTTACAAATTAGTTTTTTAAATGAAGCAACTGCTGCAAATTTTCAAAACAATGAAAATAATTGAATTTCGTGTGTTGATAAAGCATTTCTTTCTGAAGAGAAAAAATACTGTTCAACCAAAGCAATAGCTTGATAAGTGTTATTCTTGCTCTACTCCGTTAAAAACAACGATTAAGAGGTGATATGCTGACTTTAAACGCGCTCGTACGGACACAAATTTTGCTGAACGCTCAGGTCGCTCAAAATTGGCAGTTTCTCCGGAAAATACAAAAACAATCTACAAAGTAATTCTGGCCGATCGTAAATTGAAGTTGCTTGAGATAACAGAGGGGTTGAACATATCAAAAAGCAGTGTATTCATCATTTTGCATAAACATTTGTCAATGAGAAAGCTGTGTTCAAAGTGGGTGCTGCGTTTGCTCACAGTCGGTCAAAAATTACAACGCATCGAGGATTCAAACCGTTGTTTGCAACTCTTTCAATGTCTTTGCGTAAATATGGGACAATAGATAAAACATGGATCCACAACTTCACTGTGGAGTCAAATCGGTAGTCACCTGAGTGGACAGCAGCAGGTAAAAACTGTGCAAAGCGACGAAAAACGCAGACATCAGCAAGCAAAGTTTTGGTCTCCGTATTTTAAGATGCGCAAAGTAATTTGTTCCTCGATGGCCTTGAGAAACGAAAAATATAGTGAATACTACATAGCATTATTAGAGCGTTTGAAGGAAGAAACCACCAAAAACGGCCATAAATGAAGAAGAAAGAAGTGATATTTCACCAAGACATTGCACCGTATCACAAGTCGATCGCAACGAAGGCACACTACATGAGCTGCACTTTGAATTGCTTCCGCATCCACCCTATTCTCCAGATTTAACCCTCAGTGGTTAATAGCTGCTTGCAGACCTCAAGAGAATGCTCCAAGGAAAGAGATTTGAAGAAGTTATATCGGAAACTTCGGCGATTTTTGACGCCAAAGGCAAATCGTTCTACAAAAAAAAGGCATGAAATTGTTAGAGAAGTGTGGGAATCAGTGTATCACTCTAGAAGGAGACTATGCTGATGAATAAAGTCGAGTTTTGCCGAAAAGTTGTTGTTTTATTAGTTAGGCCTGGGACTTATTTAGTTATGTGTTATTACATCGAATCTACTGACTAATGCTAAACCATATAACGATGTTGAAAAATGCTGTACGAGAATGTATAGGCTAACCTAGATATTTACATGGAAGGTGACCAAATCAGGTTTATTTTTCAACATAGTTTTACTTGTGGTCACCACCCTTCTTCTGCTGGTGTTGTTGCGCTTGGATCCTGTTAGTAAAAAAGATCGTGTTGGTTTAAAAATTGATCTTTAAACGGAAGATTTCACGTTATGATCACTTTTTGTGTACCCATAAAAAATACTTTCTAAACAAATAAGAAATATGTCGAAGTTAATCTATTTCGTAACGGATTTCGTAAAATTTCCTCAAATATATTGTCTTTGTTTACATTTGTAAGGATACGAAAACAGAGCAGATATGAATTCATCGAAAAATGAAGCCGGAAGGTAAATCCCAAAGAACCGATCCTAATTAATATTAATTACATTAATATTAAAAAATGATCAAGGTGGAGGGCTCAATATAATTAATATTTAAATTACAGAGCCAATTATAAAATAAAATAAATTTCGATGTTCAGATCAGTTGTATGGCCATTTCTACATGAAGTCCCTAAGAGAAATTTAACGTCTCATCGGAAACTTTTTATTTCAAAATGCCGATGAGACGTGAAATTTCTCTTAGGGATTTCATGTAGAAATGGGCATACAACTGATTTGAACATCGAAATTTATTTTATTTTATATATATATATATATATATATATATATATATATATATATATATAATGTAGCTTTTCTATGCTTTTTTAGAAATACATTCCTCGTCTGATGAACGCCCCTCTGCGGTACCTACACTCTATGAATTTAACTACATTACAAGATTGATAGCAAGATCTCAACATTTTCCATTCGAAATGGCTAGATGCAACCGCATGTTCTATGCTAACAGTTTCTTTATTCGCAATTATTGCTTATGGAAGTCTCTTCCGGCTTCTTGCTTTCCATTCAACTTTGATCTTTGTAAATCTTCTTAAATTCGTCTAAAATTTAAATGAATATGTCTAACCTTAATGTAAAATATTATTATTATAACAAGTTTAATTAACTCAAAAGAAAATAATAATAACATCATACCTGAAGCAGAAATTTCCAAACCAGTTCGTCTGTTGCGAAAAGTGAAAATAGGAATTTAGGAATTAGGAGTTTAGGAATTTCGATAAAAACAAATATGGACACAAAAGAGTCTTTTAATAAGAAAAATTAACTGGACACATTTACTCGTTCATGGTAACTGGCTTGATCATAATTTCTACTTAAAAATGCAGTTCGGAAGAGAAATTAGATTCTAAAGACGAAAAGGTTCCGGAGATCTAGTGGTTTTTAAATTTTTCACGGTAACTTTACGTCCAAAATCATACAACAAATCTCTTTTCTTAACATCGATACTTGAATTACAATATGGAAAAATATAAAACAGTCACGATAAAAATATGAATGATGAAAACCTGAATGTATTCGGTTGGTTTGTGCATCAAATTAGAACGACAAAAAGCCACCAACTGAAACCTAATCGTCAATTATCGAAGAAGATTTATAGCCGAGATTTGTTGTATAGCCAACATAACATACCGTATATACTCGTAGATAAGTCGCACCTTTTTTAGCAAAATTTTCTTCAAAACATAGGGGTGCGACCTATCTACTCGACATACCTGTAAATTGTGCAGTAAGTTTTCATTAACTGTCATTGCGGTAACACGTAGACCTAGATCCAAGTACCAGAATGCGTCTGCTAAGCATTGGAAAGCTATCCTCTGCGCAAATCATGTACGAAACAATCCTACCGATTCACAGTTTTATACTGATCTGATGCTGTTACTGTAGAAATATATACATTTATTAGAATAAAATTGCATAATATTTCCATTTCCAATCCTCGGACGTTTGACACTGTTTACATCTTGACTTACAACCTTGCCTTACATCATGTACCGAGCATGCGTATTCGGATATATTTTTACACGTGGTATGTTTGCCTTTTCACGATCCGCATAAGTTGGTATTCCAAAATTTCATAGCAAAGCGTAACGTTTCAATATTATAAAAAGAATAATAAAATATTTAGGATCCTTGATCATACTAACGCAAAACAGCGTACGACCTTGCCCTATCATTTATCGAGCATGCGTATTCGGATATATTTTTAGGCGTGGTATGGTTGCGTTTTCACGCTCCGCGTAAGTTGGTATAATCTCCCTGGAGATTTAATAATAATAAAATCATTCAAAAAATGTGGCATCTCAAATGCTATGGATGGGACTGAAGATGATATTCTATATGACGATTTGTTTGCCTCAAGCACAGTGAATGGGGACATCGATACGACTACTTCAAGCTCAGATTTGACAGAAAATAAGGATGAAGATGAGCATATCATAACTGGCATAAGTGATGATGAACTGAATCACTATTATAACATGGCCACTGATAACAATACAGTATCTGATGAACAATTGAGAAGAATGTTTGACAGTGATGAAGATGATGAATTCTTGGGTTTCAGTCCTGCTGACGTTTAATAAATTTTGTTTGTATTCGAAAATATACGGTAAAAATGTTTCAATATTTGTAAGCAGATTTTTTAAATGAAAGTGAACATTTTATAATATTTATTTTTATCAATGGGCAGTGTAATTTCACAGATTCCAGTGCGACCTATCTGCGAGTCAGACTCAAATACCCAATTCTTTGCCTCAAACTAAGGTTGCGACGTATCTACTGGTGCGAATTATCCACGAGTATATACGGTATGTGAGTGGATTTTTAAGTGCAACGTAGAAGTGGTACAAGACCAAAAGTATGGGGTACTCAATAAAAATAGAACTCACTACACAATTGTAATGATTCTAGCTTGTTAACCATTACACTACGTCAACGTATAAGAACACGTCGAAAAGATAGTATTAGACAGAAGATGACATTTTGAGTAATAAAATTGGTAACGAAGGAGAAATGTACATAATTTTTTCATTCAAAAATGGATGAGAATCTGTATAATATTTTATGTGCGCGTTTCCACTTTGTCATAGAATTTTTTACCCACTATCGTTCTTGCTATAAAAATATACCGTTATTTTATATATATATATATATATCAGGAAAGGCAAAGTTATAAATTATAATACTAAATTTATTCAAACATCACGATATTAATACTAATTATGAATATCGGTACGATCACAAGATATGCTCAAAATGGTGGCCTTTATCTTCCAGTCATTTTTTAATCTGCCTAACGACTACTTGGACAACGTTGGCCAAGGTGTCCACTGGAATGCTGCAGGTGCATTTTTAATATCTTGTTTAAAGGCTGGCAATGTTGTCAGTTTTCTGGCATCTTTTATGGTCTTCCATAGCTAAAAGTCTGCATGTGTTAAATCAAGAAAATGTGGGTGGAACACGACTGTACATCTTCATGCTAGCCAGTGTGCTTCCAAATTCTAATTACATGTCTTGCTAGTAGTGTAGTGGTGCACCGTCCTTTTCAAAGGAGTATTCATCATTTGCATAAAGTTCAATTTTGGCAGTATTAACGCAATTTGATAAAACTACAAATAACAAGTCTTTTCTTTCCTGAAGTGATTATACAATTTCTGAGCGGATTCTTTCTTTCTTTCTTTCTTTCTTTCTTTCTTTCTTTCTTTCTTTCTTTCTTTCACACACACACACACACACACACACACACACTATCTATCTCAGTATTCACGTTTATATTTACATCCGCTCTATCTCTGATATTAAGCATTTCTACACATAAATATCACTCAGTCATACATGATACACGCAGGGCCGTGCTTAGGGCCCCCGCAGACCCCGCAATTGCGATGGGGCAGCAAGTTCCCTAGGGGCAGCAAGTTCCCTAGGGGCAGCAAGTTCCCTAGGGGCGGCAAGGCCCCTGGAAGCAGCAAGGCTCCTTGGCTCCGCGGATCTATTGTAATAAAAAAAATTAACAAAATAATGATGAGGATTAACTGGAAAATTATTCTCATACTTGTATGTTGAATTAGACATCTATAACCCCCCTCTCTCTCTCTCTCTCTATATATATATATATATATATATATATAATCTTTGATAGACGCTTTCCGGTTCCCGAAGAAGCCGCAAATCATTTTTAATTAAAAAAAAATAGACTTGAAAAAGAAATAGATTATAGATATCTGTTTCAACATACATAAAAGGAGTTAAAAAGTTGTGAAAACGTTCGTAATGTTAAGCTTCAAAACGCAAATTCGGCGATTTCTTCCGTTTTTTTTTTTTTTTTTTTTGTAATCACGAAATATCTGCGTTCCGAGAGTATGTTATTTAGTTTAAAGTATCATTTGTTATGGGTTCAGTATGTTCGGGGGCACAAGTTGCATTCTGTAGGTAAAGGGGCCGCAAGGCGCATTCTGTGGGGGGCGCGATGTTAATAAGTACGGTACTGGATACACGCTTGGGCGATCATGTCTCGAAAGAGATGACTGACTGGGCAGAGAAGTTTTCCGCAATATGTTGCCATTACTTTCTGTGGTAGACTGGTTGCCAACCAAGGCCATAGAACCCAATCTGTCCTGCAAATCAGCCAATAGCTGGAAAAAGAAGTGGCGGTTTAATAGTTTTTCTAATCGTACTTGCGCGTAGGTGAACGCAACACGTTCCGAGTTGGCAACCACTGCATCACAACTCACATCCGTAACACACATAAATATAGGCATACCGTAAAACTATATTTATATCATATACATACTTATATATATACAAAAATATCGTAATTTCTCTCTTTCTATGAGTGCATATGTATATATCGTTCATTCAGTAAGGAATTAGAACACTCTCAGACACTGGCATTTGTACATTGTACATAACATGCTAAAAGTCTACGTTCTTCTACCGAGCGCCCATAACTCAAAGGTAGAATCGCCGACTCGGTCGGGTTTCAATCTTGACTAGAAGCAATCGGATGTCTAACCGTACTGATGAGCTGTGATACACCGAAACAGATCTGTCTGTGGATGGCTATATATATATATCTTGGGTATGTATCAATCCTGGGTAAAAAGCAATCGGATGTCTAACCGTACTAATGAGCTGTGATAAACCGAAACAGATATCTCTGTGAATTATATATATATATATATATATATATATATATATATTCTACATTTGTAAACGAGTTATTACGCGTCCTAGGTTTCTACCATGTGGTGTCTTCAGGTGTTTTTGCGTTAACCGGTAAAATCAAATCACCTGAAGACACCATATGATAAAAAACATAGATCGTGTAATAACTCGTTTACAAATGTAGAATATTCAAAAGTTTTACAATATAACTGTATTGAACACTTTTTAATACAGATGTGTACTGGTCTATTTTATTATGACCAAACACTAAGTAACTAAACAATCAATCAATTATGTTCTTACACCCTGATTGAGCACTCTGGAAGAATGGTAGACTTTGAAAAAGCAGTAGCAACTCTAGCATCTACGCATCGCTCAGTCAGTAATGAATTAAAGCACTCTGGCTATACATCATGCGCTAAAAGTCTGCTTCCTTCTACCGAGCGACCATAGCTCAGAGGTAGAATCGCCGACTGACGCCAATCCGGTCGGGTTTCAATCCTGGGTAAAAAGCAATCGGTTCTCTAACCGTACTGATGAGCTGTGATACAGCGAAACTGATCTGTCTGCGGATATATATATATATATATATATATAGAGAGAGAGAGAGAGAGAGAGAGAGATGGTGGGTTAAATTTTATTTTCCCATTATATAATTTTTGTAATATGTTATGTTATGTTAATTTGCATATTCAGCTGGGCCTATCTTTTACAAAATACCATTTCTATTTATTTAATATCGCTATGCATATAATGAATAGGGCCTTTATTCACTACTTTTTAATTTTAAACATTCAGCAATTGACAACGAACAACAAGATAAATAATGAACAAAGTATTTCCTAATATTTGGTATCAAAAATAGATAAAATTTATATCGTAAAATATGCAAGATGTAAAAATGATATTAGATGTGGAGAGAGTAAACAATGAATAAAAATGTGTTCTATAAATGCTAGGTTCATATAACTATGTATAAATAAATTCTCTCCCTTTTAATGTTAAGCAAAAAGCATGTAAGCAAAAGAATTTGTTGAAACGGTTGTTTTTAAATGAGTTTGTCGTGTGCGTGCTCTTTACAGGGTCACCATTATGTAGAGACCTCGGAGATGCTTGGTAAATTGGTCTTGTGCCAAACACGTTCGAAGCCTTCCACAATTTAAATATCAGAAGGTTGAAGGTTGGATGTTGAAATGTGAAAGGATAAAATATTTCGTGTGTATATTAAAGTAAATATTTATTAACAGAATGACAAAATTGCAAGAAGAAAAATATAAGTGAAATTTTAACTGAACACGATAACATATTTGTGAGAATAAAAAATGTTCATAGAGAAAGTGCATGTAGTTTTGTAGTTAAAATTGTTCGTAGAGAAATGTAGGCATTTAAAATGTCTGTAGAAGTTTAGAGTTCATGGTTTGATAGTAATAAATAACTATGTGTACCGGAGCTGTCTACTGATAGTAGTAAAATGTAAAGTCAACGTTCCTTCTCTTTGTGGTAGGTCGGCGACCGAGTGTGAGAGAAGGTAAAACAAATAAAGAAATTGTATTTAAAGCGTCTTGTTGTTGTTGTTGCTCTCTTTGGCGGGGTAGAGTGAAAATGGAGAAAAGAGAGTTGGAAGAAGAAGTCGAATGAAACTGTGACGTGCCCTACGTCCGGGTGGCGTGGAGTGAAACATTTTTTGTTACATTGCCACTAGGTCTGTCAGATAACCGTTCCCATGTCGGACTGGACTGACCGGGTCACGGACATGGTTAAGTAGTGAAATCTGGTCATGTGACCGGCTCCAGTGAGCATTTTTGTTTTTAGATGTAAAAAAACGTATGACTGACGTCATATTTGAATTCTCTATTTGCTATCAAATTAGGATACTGACTTTTTCTTTTCATATTGACTTGCGAATTTTTTTCTTAGTTGGCTTTTTCAAAATGCTTTTAGTCGTTTGAATCCGATTTTAGGAGTGTACAATTTTACTTTGGGTTTTTCCAAAATACTTTTAGTCGTTAGGATCCGATTCTGCGGGTGTACAATTTTACTTTGGGTTTTTCCAAAATACTTTTAGTCGTTAGGATCCGATTCTGCGGGTGTACAATTTTACTTTGTTTTAGTTAGTTGATGGATGATATAGGATTTGTATCCTATAAGTTCAAAGGATATATCTTAAAATGTTTTGTTCCCTTTTAATGAATATAATATTGAGTAATTGAGTGAATATATGATTGAGTGAGTGAGTGAGTAAGTTGTAATTTTGTGTTCGTATTAAGAGGTTCTTATCTTCGAAGAATTCAATTCTGAATAGTCACGTGGACATCATTGATACTTGGTTGAAGTAATAATCCACACTAAGGATTCAGATGAAAGTCTCCTTCTTATATATAGCATGATAGGATCAAGAACGTTTGTTCAAATTTCTGGCGGGATACGTAACTAAATATGTTCTGTGTCGTGCGTCATATTTTCTGTCCAATCAGTGATGACTAGCGTGAAATTCAAATTTTAAATTTTCCGATCGAGTGTCTGTGTTTAAGAAACACGAATTATCGTTTTGAATAATTTATAATAATACTGCAATTGTTTTCTCTGGACTCACAACATGTGCGATAGGTAAATTGTCGTAATTGTTTTACTATTTACTATTGAAAAGTCAACCTCGCATGCATTTTTGTATAGGTATTAAATCAAAATGGCGGCTGGTATTAAATTCCGACTGAAGTAATTGCTTTCATTTCACACTGGTACACGCGGCCAAAAACACCGATTCATATTCCCGCCACTAACTACGGCTTAAATTGTAAGGAAGATTGATCTCTTTAGTCTTGGCAGGGAAACCAATCTAGGATAAGAATTACCCAGAATGTTAACTCACCGTCAGTTAATCACGATCTCAGGTTGCAGTATAATTACTACACATGTCAAATTGACTTGGGGAAAGTTCTGGAACTTTAGTAGAATGAAACAATGGTTGATATAAATAAAATAAATGTGGGGTTGAAGCTTCTGTTCAGAAATGATCCAATTGATTAATAAAGAATCCTACAGCATTTGCTAAGTCCACTTCAGAGTCCACTTCAGACTCCACTTCAGAGTCCACTTCAGAGTACTCTCAAAACTGCGACGTGTCCATCGCTTTTTAGAACCATCTGCAAAAATTCAGTTGCAAAATCGCCACTTTGCATTCTTCTTAATCCTAATCTTAATTTTAATCCTAGCGCTGAAATTCATGTCTTTTCCGGATTTCTTTTTGGCTTTAAGAAAGGCAAGATGTCACAGGGAACGAAATATGTTGACAATGCAAGATGATGTGATCTTCTGTCAAAACCTCTCTCACGTGACGACCTGATTAGTGAGACATTCACAAAGGTCTGATACTTTCCGAACGGATCACAATTTTTTTTAATCGTTTCACCCCAAGCAAAGCAGTACCGCCTGTGATGCGCAGGAGGCTACATAAGAGCAAAAGTTTAGGCAAGATTTCTTCCTGAATGAAAGCTGACATTAATTAATGCATTCATACCGATCAGGAAGTTTCGTTTTAAACCTCATTCCTCCCCCTGGTTCTCTCCTGCCTGTTCAGCCGCCACAGGAACCATTACTTCCGGCTATTTCGGAGACATTCATGTGACCAAAATAGGCGCCTATTTGCCTCTGCTCATAATGAGTGCAAGCGGATCCTGAATTTCTTAAGCCTGTGGGATTTTTGCCTACCTTGTCTGTCATAGTGGATGTGCGTTGTGGTGCAGTGGATCTCGACTCGGAACGAGGAATTGGGGAGCCGAGTTCGAATTCTAGCTGAATTCCTTGCATTCACTTACGCACAAATACCCTTGGGAAAGGTATTAATCCATCTCTTCCCTCCAGTTATGGTTTAAATAACAGGACAGATTGGGTTCTATAGCATTGGCTGGCAACCAGTCTACCGCAGAAAGCAATGACAACCTACTGCGGGATAATCTTCTGCCCAGTCAGTCATGTTTCTTTCGAGACATGATCGCCCAAGCGTGTATCACGTATGACACTTAACTGACTGACTGTCTGTCATAATGCACACTAGGTGTTGTTCTATTCAGTTTTGTGAAAGAAATAAACTCGGACTTTTTTTTTTTTGCACCGGATTTTAGTAGCACAAAAAAAAGGGAATTCTCTCCACCTGAGGATGGATGTCTTTCTCCAACAAGATGTCATCTTAATTTTAGCAAGTCACATAGCACATCTTTCTCTTTCTCTCTCTCTCTCTCTCACACACACACACACACACACACAAACACACATACACACACACATTTTTAAAATGCAAAGTCTATAAATATTTTACTTCCGTTTTCACCTAGTTATGCCCGAAAGAATATTTTCTGTCATCTGTTACGAGGATGCATTTATATATAAAAAAATATTAATAATGTCTAAAAAGTTGTAGTAAGGGACTCTATTGAGATCTACTTGTTATTACAAAAATGTTTTAATTCATGAAGTAGTCGTAAAAATAGAGAAATTAAGAATAGAACGTTTTGGAAGATGCCAGAATGTTCCAGTAAAATCGAGATAATTCTAAAAGATTCTAGAATATACAAATTAGGTGTTATCCTCTATAAAATGAGGTTTTTGGAAGAGACTAGTTAAAAGAATTTGCTGACGTTATCAACTCTGGCTTTGATTCAAGGATTTATATTAAGCCGAAAGTATCTCTAAGAAAAATCACTGACCAACTAAAACCTTAAAGAGAACTTCATGGATCTATATGGGTAAATAGATATTTTTGACTCTTTCATTTACCAAACTAATAATTATTCTTTATATACACATTGAGGTATAGCACTTAATTTCTTCGCCAACTTAACTGGGTAAACATACTGACCCTTCCATTCCCTTCGTAACACTTCGCCTGCCATTAGTAAACGCTGTTTTCTATTTGAATGCAAAAACTGTATATTTGTAAAT
Organism: Ascarosepion bandense; assembly: GCA_037127315.1. Classification (NCBI taxonomy): domain Eukaryota; kingdom Metazoa; phylum Mollusca; class Cephalopoda; order Sepiida; family Sepiidae; genus Ascarosepion; species Ascarosepion bandense. The sequence goes on from JBBBDQ010001492.1 coordinate 3,301,394, forward strand.
ATTTTTATTTAATGTTTTTGTAAATTAAATATTTGTATGTGATATAACTCTGAGTTTTGGTCAATCATTTGTTTTTCTTTTGTTACACTTAACACGTAACACATCTTAAATGATGTTATTCTTTAGTTTCTGTTATTTGTTATAGTTTTTGTAATTGTCTAGCGCCAGTCCATGGTGTTCAGGGAAGGATGGTCATCGCCAAAACCTACACGCGTCATTTACTCAAAGATATATTTAGCCAACGATTTAAGAATGAGTGAAAACTTAAATACAGCTATTCTGTTTAACGTTCAAAATCTGATAATTTCGAAATGTCTAAAATCCTGAAATCATTTCACCATATTTAGACTATTTATTTTTATTAATATTCGTTCGTTTTTTATTGTCATATTTCTTAGGTTATCAGATGTTAATGACACAAACTTTCGATTAACTTGATCTTGCCACTGTTGAAGTTAGAGCAGTGACAAGTGTAACTGTTATCAACGGCTCACAGCCTCTTGAGGAAGAAGTTCATAGTAAAACAAGAAGTTAGAAGAGTTTCACAGGTGAGACGTAAGAGTAAAGAAACTATTAGAATATGATTGCACTATTTCAGCAGTAAAATGAGGAGATCTAACTGCTAATCTAGCGCTATGCTTAAATTCATGAAGTTTGGGTAACAAAAAGGAAATCTGATCAGGAAAATTGCCACGAAAATATTTACAACAAAAAAAATATGCACAGGGAAGTTACATTATAGCGGTTGGAAAATAATTGGATATAAAAGGTCAGGACGGAAAACATTACAGATTCTTATTTGGAATTTGTCGAGAATTACCTAGATTCGTAACATAGGCACTCGACCAGATGTGGCAACAATATTCAATGCACGGACGATTGACAAACTTATAAAGATGCTGGACTTTCTCCGGTATAAAGAATTGTTTAGCACGTCAGAGTGAAGCAACTTTCTTAGCAGCTGACTTGGCCATTGACTCGCAATATTCCACATTTAATAATCATAGTCAGGTGCTCTTTCTATTTATATGGAGCTCTTTAGGTAAAACCCAAAGAATTGGTCCTAATCGCTTTCTCAGCGCCCTTACATTACCTCCCCTGAGTCTTTTCTATAAATACTTTCGTGATAACTGCACGGATGAATTCTTCGTTATGGTACCAAAGTTTTTTTTTAACTTAAGCGTATCACAAGATTAGTGATGTGGCATCATCTATTTACAGTTATATTGGCTACATATAAGGTTTCTTTTCTCGCACCTCGCGCTTGTGGAACTCCCTTCCATATCCATGCATGCCAGTCAAATTTAATCTTCAAAATTTTAAATGCAATGTCAATCATTATCTAATGTCCTCCTGATTACTCTACTTTTATTCTCGCTACATATTAACGTTTCCATTTTACATTTATCCATTAACACCTTTTGTTTTAGTGGCTTTATTGCCTTGCTTAGGGGGAACTCGATTTTTTTAAAAAAATTTAATCCTGCCGTAACACAATACACAAAGCTCTAAAACACAGTCACGGAAATTTTACGGAAAGCGATCGCAGAATTGTTTACCTTCGACATCGGATTAACCTACGGGCAGTTTCGAATAACAAAATATTGATGTTAACGTGTTTCGTTCTATCACCCGCGTGTTTTTGTCTTTAATACTGAAATGCATTCTTAGAAAACTGCAGCAATTCGAATATTCTGTAAAAATAAATGAAATGCTTAGAATAATTCTTCGATTGTGCCTGTGTCGTTTTTTTTTTGTTTTTTTTATGAAACAAACTGCCTAGAGAATAAACAGTATTTATCGTCTGTTTCCATAAATCTCTCATTGAACCTTGAACTAAAATGACTTGACCTGACACTCGTTGATCCCAACAACGCAACAACAGATTTGTCATTTTCTTTCCAATGTTAATTGCCGGTTGCTTTCAAATGGGATATTGATTGATGCATACCAGATCAAATATTGCATTATAACTATTACTAATATTATTATTTTTTTCTTCTTCTTTTAAGTGTCTCTTCAAAACATTGTGATCATGTCTCTCCGCATCTTCTCATTTCTTGTAGTTCTTAGTAATGCTTGTCAGTTTACTATCCCTGCCACGCTCCATTCTATCATCAATTTACATCAGCTTATTAGGTAGTGTAGTCATCATTTCTCTCTGTCCTTCTTACATTTAATATGCCCTGTGAGTGCCAAATTTTCCATTTCCTCCTTTCTTATCGTGAGTCATTTTTAGCTGTCAACATTCTTTTTCCATTTAGATGTTTTCTATTTGTTTATCGGTGATTCTTAAAACTTCTTTGTTGCTTACATGTTCCGCTCTTGCATTCAGAGTTATTCTGTATGGAACTGAGAAATGTTAAGTTGAAATAATTATTTTAGAGAAGCATTTTCCAAGGAGGTAAACAAATTGATAGCCAACATTCATTTGTTGTAGTTTAGAAAGTGGTGTCGTTTGTGATGATCATACTAAGGTTTTATTTTTCTTTTAACAAATGATGGGTTTAATTTAATTTTTTCTATCGATAATATATATCGGAAAAAAAATAAAAAACCAAAACGAACTCCTGAAAAATTAGAATAAAAAAAAAACATCTTGACAAGTAATTTTCGTTGGTTGTTTCGTCATAATAATATGCTGGATTAATAAATTTTAAAAATCCATTAATTCCTTAAGACATTACTTTGATTAAATTTGGATACGAAACAGAGTCGATATGATAATTTCGAAGGATCTCTGACGAGAAGGATTTGTGGTTAAATGTACTTCCGCATACCTTGTTACAAGGAAGATAGTCTAACTCTTTATCGCAAGCGATCCTCATTCCTCCTGCAGTTTTCTTCCCTAACATTTTATAGCATATCTGTCAGTGCATGTCTAACTTCCTTTTATTATCGTACTTCGTATAGTACTCTAAACCACCAACCACAAGCTCTACATTATTACTCTTACTACGGGATTTATCTATCACGGCTTTTCTCACATTTTATGCGATTCTTAACAAAGCGGCGATAATATGAGGTCATGTAAATGAAGACCTTCATTTTTCTAGCATTAGTTGCAATCGAAACTGATCCCACAGCCCTGATCATATCAAATTCTGGTTGTATTCTCTCTTCACTGATCTGAATACGCGGTAAAAGAACACACACTTAACTGTTTTGAACTTGAGATTATGCGAACTACCCAAGGCTGAGTCTATGTACATTAAGTGGTCATCTATTATATTTAGAATTATCAAAATACCATTCAATAACTAGAAAAGATCAAAAATATCTGTTCGCTTTATAACGAGTTCATTTCCCTCCTCAACTTTATTTCCTTCACCAACACCCATGCATGCTCTCTCTCTGCCAGGTATAAACAGGTAAAACGAAAAGTTACCTAATTTTCCTTGATGTCGTATGTTACCTCGATCGTCAAATGGCAACCAGGTTAATTATCAATCTTCTTCTTCCTCTATATGCCCTGTCCTTTCAGGGCGTAGGCGATCATGGCTTTCCACGTCTCCCTATACCTGGTGGCTCTTAGTATGTTCTCTCCTATTGCACCACGCAACCCTCGTTTGGATATCCACCAGCTCAGGCCCTTCAAATATGTTATCCGCTGCCTTCCTTTGTTTTTCTTTCTATCTGGCGTGTTAGTATCAGGTTCTCCAAGCCCTCCTTCCTCGTTGCATGTCCCAAAAACTTCAGTTGTCTCTTCCTGATGCTCACTATTAATTTTCTTTTCGTTACCATTCTTTCCAAAATCTCATCATTGCTTACATGCTCGGTCCATGATATCCGCAACATCCTTCTGTAGAACCACATTTCCGCTGCTTCAAGTTTTTTTTCCTCATTTTCTATGATATTGTCCAGCATTCATTGCCATATAGAAGAAATCAATCAATGTTCAGTAAAAAAAAACAGCACTAAAATGTTAATGTAATATAAACGGGTAATCAACTATATCGATTCCCTTAAAATATAAAGATGAACAAGAACATGTATATATAAATGCATAAACTTATATTTTTATTCTTGGTTCGTGAGTGTTGTGTGGAGGAGGATGTTAACCAGAGAGAATCTCGCATCCGCAGGAGTTGTCTAAAGTCGTTAATAAGTAGGAGTATTTTTCTCTTCTTCTTCCTTCTCAGTGTTCCGTTTTCGGCTAAAAACCTCAAACGTATACAACCCAAAATTTCCACTCATTTTTGTCTTCTCGGGTTTTCGCTTAATTGTGTCATCTATGGCCGGACCACCTATCAATCATCTTCGCCAGCTATTGCCTTACAAGCCGGCTGCCATTATTCGAGCTCTCCGCGTTTGATGTCAACTACACCTTTGTCGACCACTGCCCCTTTTTCCGCTTTTGATGTCAATCGTATTTTTGTCGGACCCTGCATGTTTTCTGTCTTTGCTGTCAATCCTATCAAGATAATATATTACACTTTTTCTAGTATTCTGCACTGTCAAATGCACATCAAAATCGCCCCACCCAATTGACATGTTTGATCATTGTCCAGTGGGTGTCCAGATGTCGTTTGATTATTAACTCCCTTGGTAGACTAAAAGTTTGCCATATACACTTTCGCCTCCAGTTATAAAACATTATACAAGTCATTTCGCTCTTGAAATCACTAAAAGAAATTATTTGAGTCCAGAGGGTGAATCTAACAATGCAAATTGAGTAAATATAACTATTCATGACAGGGAGGGAATGGTCCAGTGATATCTATATGGACATGTATAAATAGAGTATTAAGTACAGGAAAAAACGTAGCAGCTGATTTAATGTGTTTTCCTACTTTAGCTTTTTGACATGGTACACAAGGACGTATCCAATCCGTCGTAACCTTCTTTATTCCTGGCTAGGTTTAATGTTTGCTAATTAACCTGCATGTCGCTTTTATACCTGGGAGTGATATTGATTACAGAGTTTCAAATAGTCTTCTACGGAAAAATTTCGGATTAAAAGCTATAAAATTTCCTGTAGAAAGACACACCAAATAGAATGTTTCACTTGTAGAATATGCATTTCTTTTATTTGTAATGAAAATTTTTATCTTCAAGAAAAGTTTTTATATCTTCATCTTTTTTTGGTAAGTTTCAATAGCTTCAGAATCGATGACTGGACTTATATTGATTGTAGAAATATTACTGGGATTGTCTCTGCTAGAATGTTTGCAGAGTTTTTGATATGTCGAATGTCAGTTGTAAAGTGGCTGATGAACTTGAGATGCAGAAGATTCTGAGAAGAATCGGTCAGTCAGTTAAATGCCATAAGGGGACACAGTCTTGGGCAATCACTGGGCAAAAGATTTTTTCCCACTGTGGGTTGCGACTATTTTCGGCCATAGACTTTTTGCCAACCAAGGCTGTAGAACCCATTCTGTTCTGTTACTTAACCCATAACTGGAGGGAGAAGCGACGACCAATACCTTTCTCAAATGCATTTGCTCGTAAGCGAATGCAACGAATTCAACTGGAATTTGAACTCAGCTCTCCGATTTCTCGTTTCAAGCCGATATCCTCTGAACCACAACGCACAACCGAGGAGAATATTTATCCGATTTCATCTTTATTTCTCCGATTCCAGCTTTATATCCAAGAAATATCGTAAATGTCGGATGGCACAGTACACTGCCATTAACTGTCGTCCGAATGTGCTGTAAATGGTAGCGGTCTCTGATAACTTTTAGAAGAAAAACGTCTGATTCACGTCTGATTCACGTTGTTGCAAGCCAGTTCCTTTTCCTTTAGCAAATTAAATGCTGACAACTCTTCTTCAGATGATTGATATCATAGTTATTTTTTCTTTTGACCTTGAAGAACATCTGTCAATGTGAAATCTATTTCCGTGAAGTTGGTAATAAATTTCCTATAAAACTTCACCATTCCAAGAAATTGGCGTAGATCTTTTAAAGTTTTAAGAACCAAGAAACAGCGAATAGCTTTGGTTATTTCAAGTTATGGTTTGATACTATTTTTCTCAAACTTATGTCCTAGAAAGTCAACTTCAGACAAACCAAATTTACATTTAATTGGATTCACTACAATAACATATTTTAGAAATATTTCAAAAACATATTGTAAATGCCGTTTATGTTCTTCTGCTGAATACCTGACAATAAGCACGTCATCGATATGTAGAAAACTGAATCAAATCGTTGACGCACTTGGTTCAACAATCTTTCAAATGACTGGGTTGCATTCTGCAGTACAAATCTTAAAGTAAAGATTCGTGAAGCCCAAATGACGTTGAAATGGCTGTCTTCTTTATGTCAAAGTCCTCTACAGGTATTTAATAGTAGGCTCGGATGAGCTCAAGTTTTGAAATGATGTCAATTCCATGTAGTTGGCTAGTAAAATCTTGAATATTTAGCAATCGGTTACTTATCAGGAAGAGTAATTGCATTCAGTTTGCAGTAATCGCCACAAAGTTCCCATGAGGATTACTTCTGTTTTTGTACTATGTGTAGAAGTGAAAACATCTCGCTTATCTAAGGGTGAATTACTTCGAAGTTTTCTAAGTGCTGAAATTCCTGCATGGCAATCTTGAGTTTATTAGAGGCAAGTCGAAGAGATTGTGAGAAGAAAAATGGACCAATTGTTTCAATGCAGTGTGTGACATCATATTTACTCACAAGGGTGTGGAATTTTGGTTCGGTTACATCTTGGTAATTGAACACTGTTCGAAAATTTAGAAGTTTTTTCTTTTGATAAAAATTAAAGACAAAGAAGTGTGGCAGAGTTTCAGTCAGTTAAGTGCCATACGTGATACACGCTTGGCCGATCATGTCTCTACGAGACATGACTGACTGGACAGGAGATTATCCCGCAGTAGGTTGCCATTGCTTTTAGCGGTAGACTGTTTGCCAGCCAAGGCTATAGAGCCCAATCCATTCTGTTCTTTAACCCATAACTGGAGGGAAGAGACGGATAAATACCTTTCCCAAGGGTATTTATGCGTAAGTGAATGCAACGAATTCAACTGGAATTCGAACTCCAGCAGACTTAAGGTAGCCAAAAAGATTTGAGGCCAATCTTGGTGACAACCCATTGTTGTCTTTTAATATCGATTAACAGATCATGATGTTACAAAAAGTCCGCATCCAAAATTCGTGTAATCATATCAGCCACAACAAAAGTTCATTTGAAATCGCTCCGAAGCGACAAATTAAGTGACTGCATTTATGTCCATATATATGGATAATAGAACAATTTACCGCTTGTTATGTGAGCTTTCGCGGCTCCTTTAATTTATCCAAAGCTAGGATAAGCGATATTTGTGCTCCACTATCGATCCGGAATATTTTTTGTCGATAATGTGGAAGAGTTAGTTTGAGTTTGAAATCCCAACGTGTACTGCCAACCAAGATTTGTTTGCTTATTCGTTTCCCTAGTACCTGTATAATTGCAAAGGATTGTGCAGTATATACATCTGTCATTGAATCTCTTGAGGTAGTAACAGATATCGCTCCTTCCTTTTGACTTGCTTCTGCATCGTTGCCTGATTCTTGACAAACTGCAACGTTAGTGTCTTTGCAGGTGGTGATTTTTATTTTATTTTAGTCAAATCACCTGCTGGCCTTTTCAACAACTTATTTTCCTCCTCTATCTGGGTGATGTCATCATTCGGAGTCCGTGTACTTATAACTATGTTTTCTTGGGACACGAATTCCATTAATTTATCAGCCGTATTGCACAGCTTATTCATAGGTACATTGTCTTCCGTTGCCATTAAGGACACCTGCAACTTTTGTGGAAGGTTTTTTTATAAATATGTACTGTAAAACAATACAATCCAACATATTGTCGGACATATTCTTTAAACAATTCCGAAGCTGAAATTATTTTCTATATTTTAATGCTTCAGTTTCTAATAATTGTTGCCGTCTACTCCTCCTAGATAGTAAAGTTAGTCGTATTAATTCCTCATTTAATTTTTCTTAAGAGTTGGGTTGTAGTGAGTTTACCAGGAGATCATGTAGACACGTCATTGTTTCTTGTTTTGCAGAAATTACATGAGCGAATTTTTGTGATGGAATATTTTTCAACAGAAAAACAGAATCCAGGTGCATATAAAACAGTTCAGGGTCATTGTCGAAAAATACAGGTACGTTTTGAAAGACAGCGGCTAATTTGAGCTCCTTTATTTTTTGTTATGTGTAAGTTAGTTGTTTTTTATCGCAATTTTACGAATTTAAAAAAAAAATACGCATGCATATGCAACGTCAAATGCTTTTATCACGTAAAAAAGTTGTATTCACGATTTTATATAGAATGTTATTTTGAAAAAATATCATGTGAAAAATGTTCAAATATAGCATTTTAAGAAGATTTGAAATAGGGAAGATACGTTGCTCATTATGTAATAATGGATTTCTTTCTTTCCTTATTATTTATTCATCTATCACCTCGAAATAATTATTTATTCATCTATCACCTCGAAATAATTATTTATTCATCTATCACCTCGAAATAATTTGCTATTTACTAAATTGCAGTTGAATACATTACATTCGCTTACGCTCAAATACCCTTGGGATAAATATTAATCCGCTACTTGTCCCTCCAGCTATGGGTTAAATAGCAGGACAGACTGGGTTGTATAGCCTTGGTTAACAAGCAGTCTACCGCAGAAAGTAAAAACAACCTACTGCGGAAAAATGTCTTCCGCCCAGTGAGTGTATCACGTATGGCGCTTAACAAACTGACTGACCTCAGACATTAAATAGTTTAATAGGCTATGTTTGCATAGTAGTAATTAGGTCAATAAGACTTATGATGAAATCAGATTTATTAAAGAAAAACAATAAAGCAATGTCTATATTAAAAAAAGAAGAAAAGAAACGGATGTTGTTCACAACTGTTACTGCTTAATAATGTCTCTTTAAGCTCACAAGAAATTAATCTTGTGATGGTAACAAAACGAAAGTATAGACAAGAAAGAAAGATAGAAAGGTAGAAGAGAAGATATTGTTCACTTACAATTTGGTAGATCTTACAGTTTTAATTCGACATTCACATTCTTATCATTATTTTTTTATTTATTAATTTAGTCGAATTTAAGAATAGTCTCAAAAATTTATCTCCCTTGTATCGTAGCATCAAAGTCCATTCCTTTTTTTTGTGATGTCTGTCTTTTTTCCAATATTGCAGTTTGTTGAATCTTAATTTACAAAACGATTCATTCCTCCCTCAATCCACCAAAATTAACTTCTTCCTTTCATCCTGACCTTAGGATGATCCTTTTTTTTCAACTGTTAAGTCCAGTTACGACTGTGCTGGGATAATAATTCAGTCTCAGCTTTCACTTAGAGACCTGAATAAGAACACGACTTAATCATAGACAAAATTTCGTTCCTTGATTTACGTCTAATATCGACGGAGGAGAATCTACATGACTAAATCTTTAGTCAGCATTTCTTCTTGAGTCTTGAGTAATTGTGACTACTTTAATGTCCAGTCAGGACAGAATTGGTTAATCCACAAGACCTCTGCATTTCTTCAGAGACCAGAACATGGCATCAGGTAACTTAGACGCCGGCGTCTTCTTCACGTCTGTTCTTTGTCGAATCTTTTCAGCAACTGGCTTCTTTACTTCAAATTTCTTTCAAAAAGGCGGGAAAATGTTCTCCGGACCACTCAGAATGCAAAATCCAGTCACATGACAGAGCAGTCAAAGAAGTCAAACAATACACAGAGAAGGAAAGAAGAAAGAAAGGAGGCAGGAAAAGAAGAAGAAATAGAAACATATAGAAATAAAATTTCAACAATATAGTGTTGAAAAGAAGAAGAAAAAATGGTGAAAATGTGATGGGTTCACTTGGTCAGTCATTGTCAATGTTGTCTTTATATATTTCACGACTTTCTAAGAAATTTTGTGAAAGAGACAAAAAAATATTTATTTTAACGTTATTATGGATCACCGTTAAATTATATAGAATATTTTATCATAAAATATTGTTAAGTCATCGTAAAATCTATTAAACTTTTTTTTTCTTTGATAATTACGAAGAGAAAATCATGTATAAAAAAATTGAAAAAAATGAAATCCAAAAAGAAAAACGTATCTGTACTTGGTGTAAATCATAAAGAACAAAGCACAAGTTTATTTATGGGAAAGAAAATCTGTTTTGATTAAAACTTACGAAACTTTACTCGGGTGAATTTTTAATATATTATTTTTTTTCAGAAAAAATAACACGTTGTTTTAGCATAAATGCTTTTCTGTTGTGGTCACCGGCTTAGTGAGTAATTATTTCAATAATAAAATGTGTAATGTTTCTTACAAAAATATTTTATAGTAGATGAAATAATGGTGATGAGAAAGAGTACATGCACAAATTAAAATACCAACTAATTTGCAAATCCAAGATGACATTTTTTAAAAACAATATTAACAAAAGGAAAGTTTTTAAAAAAGAGTTTCTTTTGATGTGCAGAAGAAGAGAGATTGAGCAGGACTAGTAAAGCAGACATGCATAAAGAAATATTAGAACTGACAGGAGAAAAACCTGCTCTTCAACAGGGTGAATAAAATTCAAGGATGGGACAATCATTTCGGAGAATGAGGAAATATTCCAGCGATGGGAAGAATATATAATTTTTTTCCATGTCAAGAGAGAGCACCGATAATACACAAAGATGTGGACAGACCAGAAATATTAAAGTCTGAAGTGGAATCTGCAATAGCCAAACTGAATAGAAACAAAGCAACGGGACCAGACGGCATAGTCATAAAGCTGCTGATAGCCCTAGAAGAATTTGGCATACAGAAAATTAAAGAAATAATAAATGAAATTTATAATAGTGGTGTAATACCAAATGACCTCAGCAAGTCGATATTCATAACACTACCTAAGAAACCAGGGACAAACGAGTGCGAACTCGACAGAAGCATCAGTTTAATGAGCCATATAACAAAACTGATCGTCCGAATCCTGATGAATAGAGCGAGAAGCAGAATCAGGCCAGAGATATGACAAGAACAGTGCGGTTTCGTCAAAGTCACTGAAACAAGGAACGCCATATTTATGATTAGGATGCTCTCTGAAAGGGCAATACAAATGAAGAAGAACTTATACCTGTGCTTTATTGATTATGCGAAGGCGTTTGACAAAATACGCTACAAAGAACTGATGGAGATGCTCGGCAGCCTGGACAGATTTGGGAAAGACCTAAGAGTAATCAAGAATCCTTACTAGCAGCAAACCGCTTGTATACGGACAGGTAATGAATTCAGCAGATATAGAAAGATAGAAAGGGCGTAAGACTAGCATGTTTCTTTTCACCGGATATGTTCAACTTGTACAGAGAGAATATTTTGAGGACCCGAGAAGTTATGCCTGGATTTGCCATCGGATGACAGAATTTAAGCAACATAAGATACGCAGATGATACACTGCTGATAGCAAACACGGAAAGGAAACTACAAGACCCCCTACAGAAGGTAACTGAAGAGTGTGATAAGAAAGGACAACAAATAAACTGCAAAAAAAAAACCGAATGCATGGTCATCAGTACAAAGAGCAGCCCAATATGCCAAATACAGGCCGGGGATGCTAGAATCAAGCAGGTACAAAAATTTAAATACCTGGGAAGTGTTATAACAGAAGACAGAAAGTGCAACACAGAGATCCGAAGGCGAATTGGCATGGCGAAGGAAGCATTCCAGATGTTGAGTAAAGTATTAAGAAACAGGACAATTTCGCTAGAAACAAAGAAGAGAGTACTGGATTGCTATGTGATGTCAGTTCTTCAATATGTCAGTGAATGCTGGACAATCTCATCAAAGGAAAAACTTGAAGCAACTGAAATGTGGTTCTAAAGAAGGATGCTGCGAATATCATGGATCGAGCATGTGAGCAATGATGAGGTCTTGGAAATGATAAAAAAAAGGAAATTAATACTGAGCATCAGGAAGAGACAGCTGAAGTTCCTGGGACATGCAATGAGGAAGGAGGACTTGGAGAACCTGATACTAACAGGTCAGATAGAGGGAAAAGAGACAGGAGAAAACAACGGATAACATATTTTAAGGACCTAATCAGGTGGATGATGGAGCGAGGGTTGCATGGTGTAAAAGGAAATGGTGTGCTAAGAGCCATCAGGGATAGGGAGACGTGGAAAGCCATGATCGCCTACGTCCTGAAAGAACTACAACCAAGATAGAAGGCTGTTTACCTTCTGCCCAGGTCTTTGGGCTTAGGCAGAATCTCTCTAATGCCATGTTCCACTGGAACATAAAACTTCTGCCGTTTCGTGGAGTCGTAGACGAAGCCTGCCATATCCCTTTGGGACAAAGATGAATTTGGCCCCTCCAAATGACCGAACAGAATCATCTTCAATTTAGATGTAAAACCTTTCCCTTTTGTTCCTTCTGAAACTTTGCCTTGCATTGGATATAATGGATATGTATGTCTCCACATGTAGACACCTGTGTGTATATATGTATTATTGTGTGTATTATAATATAAAAGTCTTTTGAAAACAAGCGTTTATTCATTTCATTTCTCAGTTCTGCCTTATCGTTATATGTTGACCCATCTTAATAATATTATTTACTAACCCTCGAGGGAATAGAAATAAGATATTTCTGTCTTCGAAAGATTGATTTCGTAATTTACATTTTACACCCGACTTCTCACCTAGAACCGAGGCACAACTGAATGATGTCCACATTACACCTTCGCTTGTCTCTAAGATAATCTTAAAACTTGACCCTCACAAAGTGAGCGGTGGGGACGGAATCCCAACCATAGTCTTAAAGAAATGTGCCCCTGAACTCTCCTCTGTCCTTTCTAAGCTCTACAACCTCTGCCTATCTGCTTCCTGCTTCCTGTTGGAAATCTTCCTCTGTAGTTCCTATATTTAAAAACACTGGAGAACCCTCTGACTCTGCAAATTACCGCCCTATCAGCCTTCTTCCGATCTTTGGCAAAGTGTTCGAAGCCATTATCAACGCCGAGGTGGTTCAGCATCTCACAGCACAGAGGCTCCTCTCGGACAAGCAATATGGTTTCCGCTTCACCAGGTCTACTGCTGATATGCTAACGACCATCACCGAGTACATATACCAGGCACTCGACAGGAATGGCGAAGCCCGAACCGTTGCATTGGATATATCTAAGGCGTTCGACAGAGTTTGGCATACTGGCCTTCTATGTAAACTGCGGAGCTATGGTATAACTGGACATTTGTTTCAACTAATCCAGTCATTCCTCTCTAACCGCACAATGAAGGTGGTATTAAACGGGCATGCCTCCCAGACCTACCATACAAACGCAGGTGTCCCCCAAGGCTCCATCTTAGGTCCTACACTCTTCCTGATATACATTAATGATCTCCCTGATTCCATAAGAGCCCAAGTAGGTTTGTACGCCTATGACACAACAGTTTACTTTCGCCTCCTACAAAAATCTGGTGTAGGCGTCAAAGCTAACCTCGCAGCCGAGATTGAAAAAGACCTCCAATCCATAGTGGACTGGGGTAAGAAATGGCTAGTAAATTTTAATGCTTCTAAAACGAAGCTACTCTCAATTAACCATCATCGACAATCTCACCTACCTCCCATTAGCATGGACCAGGCTTGCCTCCCAGAGAGTAAAACACGACGCCTCCTTGGTCTCGCACTTTCAGCGGACCTCAAATGGAATGACTATATCGAATCCATTGCTAAATCCGCTGCTATGAAAGTCGGTTCTCTGTGTAGGGCCCGGAAGTTTTTTCTGTCTAAATCTATCCTGCCCATATATAAATCTACCATCCGCCCGTGCACTGAATACTGCTGCCATATCTGGTCGGGTGCCCCTGCTATTCTCCTCGGGCTTCTCGATAAGGTTCAGAGGAGGGTCTGTAATGTGATAGATACCGACTTGGCAGACCGCCTGCAGTCTCTCTCCCACCGGCGCGACGTGGCTTCCCTGTGTCTCTTCTATAAATACTTTCACGGCTTCTGCTCCGATGAACTTAGATCACTAATGCCCCCTAAATACGAATTTGAACGAGATACTAGATTAGCAACTAGATCCCACCCTTTTACAGTGAAACCGATAAAATGCAACCGTTACTTCTACTCCAACAGTTTCTTTCTTCTCACTTCCCGACTGTGGAATTCTCTTCCAAACGATTGCTTCCCCGACGGCTACAATCTCCAGGAGTTTAAATGTAAGGTCAATAGACACCTCCTAACACACTAACCTGCTCCCATTCTATCAAGCACTCTTCCCATCTGCCCAACCCTCATCCTCGCTATCCTTACTCATCCACCGTCCTTCTGACATTCCCTATGTCTAACCACTCCTTCTCTTTACCTTCCCCTATGTAGCCCCATGCGCAATAGTGGCAGTGGAATGCCTTGCTTGGGGTGAGATGATTAAAAAAAAAAATCTTCCTTCACTAAAGAAAATTATACTGATTACTTTATTTGGACGATTCTCCTCATCGTTGTTGCCATTTGTACATTTTCCGGCCTGGGAATTTCGAACCGAGCTCTTTATTGCGATAAACAATTACTCTTTTTTGGTAATTATGAGCGATCTACCTCTAATCGGACTCTCTAAGTTACTTGTTTCCCTTAGCTGTAGCCAGGTACTGAATTCACAACATCTATATCCATCGGGCCATGCGTCTCCAAGGACAGGAAAAACTGAATTTCTGGGACTTATAAACCTAATATTCAATAACTATTTTTTACCAAAGTTCATATTACAATTTTTTATGTAAACTGTTTTCTTTAGTTTTTTTTTTTTTTTTTTTTTTTTACCAGAGTTCATATTGCAATTTTTTGGAGTTAAGGGTTTTTTCTAGTACGGGTGGTGGGAGTTGAAATTGAGATGAATGTTTGCTTACGGTATACAGAGCACCACCCATACAATGTAAAGAAAGGAATTGTTCACTGCCTCCAACATCGAACCAATATCATAAGCGGAGACACAGAAACATACGAACAAGAAATGGTCAGAATAAGCAGTACCCTACAATGTAACAATTATCCAGGGTACATGACAATAACTCTAACAACCATGGAAGGGAGGATGCATAAGGATAACAACTTTAGAAAACAGCCTCGATCTGTCTACCCTATGTGAATGGGTTATCGGAGGAAATCCAAAGAATCTGTGGT
Source organism: Ascarosepion bandense (assembly GCA_037127315.1). Lineage (NCBI taxonomy): Eukaryota > Metazoa > Mollusca > Cephalopoda > Sepiida > Sepiidae > Ascarosepion > Ascarosepion bandense. The sequence continues at coordinate 3,316,512 of JBBBDQ010001492.1, forward strand.
CCATATAACATCATGACGATCTTTAGAAGTGGTTCTACGCATCGCAGGTACCTCTCTCGAGTGAGACCTCTCCCCATCACAACAGAGGAGGACATGACTAAGGACTGTGTGTACGCCATTCCATTTAGCAGCATAAAGAAATATAAAGGAGAGTCAGGCCGCCCCCTTAAGGTAAGGCTAGAAGAACATTGTAAGGCTGTAACACGAGGGGAGACAGAAAAATCAGGCGTAGCTGACCACATATGGAAGGAGAAAGGCGATCGCCGCCCCCTATGAAATGAAGCTGAAATAATAGAGAAAGCCTTAAGGAATCAGTACATACGTTAGGCTTCAAAGATCATCTAAGCCGACCAAACAGAGAGATGAACACAATATAGAAACCATTAGTGTCAAAAATTTCAATATGAGCTCTGATAAAAAATACTAGAGAAAACCATTAACATCAAAAATACTAGAGAAAACCATTAACAACAAAAATTGCTATATACTCTGGTAAAAAAGGGTTACTGGACATTAAATTTATAAATCCCCAAAATTCAGTTGTTCTTGTCCTTAAGGATATAGACGTTGGTTAGTTCCTGTGACTTGACACAAAGAGTTGTGAGTTCAAGTAATTTGCAGGGTTAGAGGGAGATAATGATTTTCAATCATTACTACTACGCAAGAGAATGATATATCCTACTGATTGTAATAAAAGGTTCGGTTCGAAATTCCTAGTAACTGAAGAAGGCCGGGGCGTACAACGGCCGAAACGTTGTACAAATGGCAACAAAGATGACACCTTCATACTCTGGCCATATAAAGAAGAGTCAGGCCGCCCCCTTAAGGTAAGGCTAGAAGAACATTGTAAGGTTTATCTATAAATTTACCATCCATCCATCCGTGCATTTAATACAAATGTCACATCTGGTCGGGTGCCCCTTCTACTCATCTCGGGCTTCTTGACAAAATCCAACGAATAACCTGTAATGTAATATATCTCGACCTGTTAGCTCAACTGCAGTCACTTTCTCACCGACGTAATGTGGCTTCTCTCTGCCTCTTCTACAAATACTTTCACGGCTTCTGCTCCGATGAGCTTCGCTACCTGGTGCCCCCTCTGTATGAATTTAGTCGAGGTACTTGACTAGCGGCTAGGCCCTTTTACAGTGAGAAAATCATTAGTGTCAAAATTGAAATATGAGCTCTGGTAAAAAAAATACTAAAGAAAACCATTAACATCAAAAACTGCAATATGAACTCTGGAAAAAATGGTACTGAACACTAGGTTTATATGTCCCAGAAATTCAGTTGTTCTTGTCCTTATAGATGTTGGTTAGTTCCAGTGACTTGAGCCAAATTTTAATACCAGGCTACACCAGTCGTGGTAAAGTAACTTAGAGAGTCCGGTTAGAGGGAGATAAATCATGACTACCAAAGACTGACTTCGCACAAGGAATAAGATCGTTATAAAGTATTCGCTTCAAAATTCCTGACACATGAAGAAGCTAAGCTAACAGTGTAAAATGGCTGAAATGTCGTACAAATGGTAGCAAAGATGAAGACAATAGTCCGAATATGGTAAATTGTGTCAAGGCTACCTCATCTCAGAAATATAGACAAATGCCGAAGGAAAATTATGAAAAGTAGCCCTTCACTGGTAGCCCTTCAACGGCGAGAATGGTGAGGACGAAGAAGAAATTGAAGAAAATAGCCTGCAAGAAGAAAAGGGAGAACGAATGTGTGTCGGGACCTCTCTCCCATCTGACTGATTCGACTTTCTGTGTTTTAATAGCGAAAGACTTTTCTCTCATTTTTCTTTTTTTTTTTTTTTTTTTTTTGTAAAGGACTTCATTGATTAGAAAATTAATTTAACATCGGATCGCGAAATTTGGCTTATTCTTTTTCTTCAGTACAGAGCCAATCCTTTTTTTCTATTGCCCAAAATTAGAATTCACACTTGACTGCGAAATTTGTAAAAAGTAAAGAGAAGAATAGTTGTAAATTCCGTATTAATCACAACAAACAGACAATCACAACATCAAGTGACCTTGCTTACATGCGTTAATTTGTAACTGTTCTGACTTACACAGCTCAGTGACTTCTTCGGTTTGTTGAATCTTGACAAACAATAAAAGCTCACTTATAAAATGATGTCAGTGACATTGACACAGAAATATTTACAATAGCCATGACAGAAAGTTTAACTGTTTTATTTTTAAACAAATAACAAAAGTCAGTAGATAATTTACACGCTTACACAGCCAATCCGTGAGTTGATTTTTAGACGGCCCAAATGTTCGTTGGCCAATACGTTTGCTCTTCACCGGTTCTTCAACATAGCAGCAGTAGTAAAGGAAAAAAAGAAAATTCCCAACCAAGCTAGATAATGCGTCATCTCTTGGTTTTATCGCTGTTTTTCTCAATTTGTTATTTTGCTAAAGGTTAGTTTAAATCTACATATCGACCTTTAATCGACATTTTTAAATCTAACGTTTCATTTATTGCTATTTTCAAGTGATATTTACATTTTTTTTTCATTCTTTGTTAAGTCGGACGTCATCATTCATACGAAACATCCGTTAATTGATTTACTTTTTAAACTGAAATCTTTAATTTTTACTTTCAGTTTAACAAAAAAAATACATATTTAATTTTTTTCTAATCACTTGAAATAATTGAAATTTGTTTATTTTGATCACATCGAAAAAGAAAGTGTTGACTTAGGGTTTTATTCATAGATTTTTTTTTTAATCGCTCAACAATTGTTTTGGTTTTTGGTTTTTTTAAATACATACATAAACAACATTTTATAAATAATTTTAGATTCTTATTAACATTTAAGATGAAATTATCTAGTTTTTATTAAATCTTATTTTTCTTAGACAGTAGAAAATAAAAAAAAATATATTTCATCATCAAAATTTTTCCTTTCATTTTGTTTTTAATTCCTGGAAAAAGAATTTTTAATTAATGAAAAAAAAATGTTTATTTATTTGAACGGTTTTATTTGCTTAAAATTTATTTTAAGTTTTAGACTTTAAAAATGATGCTGAGTTCTTATTTTTAAATATGCAATGATGGTTTTGTTATGTTTTCCTTCATATTTGTTATTACTTTGCTTAATGAACGAAAAATAAATAAAATAAAACAAAAATGTATTTTTTTTTACTCTAAGGATAACAAATCTCTCAAAGTTTTCTTTAAAGTTTATGTTTCTTTTCTCTCTTTATTTTTAACAAAAAAGAAACGACAAACGAAATAACAACGATATATCACGTCCGAAATCCATGAAAAAGAGATAAGAATCTCTTTTCAATCATTAATCATTCTTCTCATTGCAAAATCTCCTAAGATTTGGAAATCACTTTACTATTCTTAAATTAATTATCATACGATTTTTCTATATGGTAAGTTAGCGATTATTTCTGTGACGTGAATTCTATTCCAAATGCCTTTACCTTGGGACAATTCTTCAAAACAATAAAAAGCAAATTAAAATTGGAAATATCAGAATCAAGCAAATACAACTATTTAGTTTAAATATCTGGAGAGAATTTTTTAACAGAGGACGGAAATTGCAACGCTGAAATTCGAAGACGAATTTAAGGATTTAAAATGAAAAAAAGAAAGAAATTAAAAAACCTAAACAAAATATTATTAAGGAACGGGAATAATTTGTTAGAAATGAATTGAAAAGTGTATTGAACTGTTACGTAATACCGCATCTTCTATACCGCAGTGAAGAAGAGACTTGTGGTGATAGAAATGTGGTTCTACAGTAGGATGCTGAGAATACTATGAACTGAACATGTGAGCAACAACAAAGTTTTAGAGAAAATGGAAACGAAAATTTCTATTTTAACATTAGGAAGAGACTGTTGGATTAGCCTAATCTATCCACCCATTTTTTTTCAGTTAGATATCTTTTGGAACAGTCCAATAATATATACTAACCATAATAATCTGTTTCTTGAAAGACTTTTTCTGAATTGAACTGATATTCTATTACACATTACTTTCGACACCTTTGGGCAACTAAATTTCTGTGTATTTTATTCAACTCGTTATTCTGTGGTAATACCGACTGAGCAAAAGGACCAGATGTTTGCACCCTCACGACCAAAAAAGCAAATGACCAAAACTAGTCGGTGCGCAGCCAGATCGACACAGATGTTCCGGTTGAAAACTAAAAATTAATTAAATATTAAATTCCAGTTCACTAGCCTATGCGAATTTTATTTATCGGCCAATGGGAAACCCAGAATCAAATACAAGTGTGAATCCCCAAATGATCTGCTGTGATCCAAAATGTCAAAATAAAAAGCCGATACAGAAAACATCGCCAGACAGAAAGACAGACAGATCCACGCTGACTGACTCTAGAGAGAGATGAGTGTAATTAGTATCTCCCCTTGACCCATGTCAAGCGGCTTACTATGCTTGCCTCCCTTCCCTATCTCTTCCGTCTTCCCTGTCTCAAAACTACTTACTGACCAAAGGAGCGGATACATCAAAGACATTCCTTAATAACAGCATTCCCACATACCTAAGCATTAATTCTCTTTTCAGCATTTTATTGCCATGAACATTTTAATGTCCGTTGGACCTATATTTAAAGGATTACTTTAATTGTAAAAACCTTAATTGATATTTGTATATATAAAATGTTATTTCTCAAATCAATCTGCTTTTCTTGATTGACAATCTTTTTATGTCTTATAGTGGGCTATCTACAACAAGGCTGAATTTCGTTAATCTGCAACAATATACAACTACCCTTCAAAAGAACGAACCCCACTATAATTCAACCAATTCAACACTCTTGGTCGATATATTCTTGTACAAAATTCAATCAACATTGTTTTGTTATTCTACATAAAATTATCAATATTTATTTTATCTCTGTTTGTTCATCTTGGTTATTTTTAAACCTCATGCTCGTATAACATTTATTCATAAAATTGAGGATTTGGGAAGAACACACACAGCCTATTCACCTTTTGCACGCATTCAAGCATTCTGATATAATGTATATAATATTGCTATTATCTTAACCCATAAATCCCCAGCAAGACCAATCAAAATTTCTAGGGCATATAATGAGGGGAAAAAAAGACTTTGAAAATTTGATATTCATAGGAGACATTGAAAGCAAAAAGGACAGGAGGAAAACAATACATGATAATCTACAAAGTGAATTTGAGAAAATGGATGACAAGTTTTAGGAAAGATGAGGTCTTGGAAATGATGGAAACAAAAAGCAAATTAATACTGAGCATCAGGAAGAGACAGCTGAAGTTCCTGAGGAAGGAGATCTTGGAGAACCTGATACTAACTGGCCAGATAGAGGGGAAAAAGAGACAGGGGAAAGCAACGGATAACATATTTGAAGGACCTAATCAGGTGGATGACCGAACGAGGATTCAACGGTGTAACAGGAGAAGGCGTGCTCAGAGCCACCGGGGACAGGGAAACGTAGAAAGCCATGATCGCCTACGTCCTGAATGGACAGGGCACATGGAAGAATAAAACTTACTAACAGCTTGTTTGAATGTAACTTGCCTTGTGGTGGGACAGAAGAAGTGGTAATGGGTGATATATTTTTTTTTAATATATATATATATTTTTTTTTTTTTTTTTTTTTATAATTGTTTCAACCCAGGCAAGGCTGTACTGCCACTGGTGTACAGGGTGTTACAATGAGAGAAATGTGAAAAGAAAGGAACAAGATACAGGTATCATCGGAGAAAGGATAAGAGAAAGATGGGGATTGACCTTGCACTTTAATTCTTGGAGATTGTAGCTATTAGGAAGCAAGTATATGGAAGGAAGTTCCACAGATGGGCAGTACGAGAAAAGAAACTGAGAGAGTAGAAGTGGTGGGTAAATTTGACTGTTAAATGGTGGGATCTAGTTGTAAATTTATGTAGACAGGGCACCAGGGAGATAAGCTCATCAAAGTCATGAAAATATTTGGAGAAAAGACACATCCTGTCAGTGAGAAAGTGACTGAAGTTCAGCTGCCAAGTCTAGATTGGTTATATGGCAGATCCTCCTTTGAATTTTGTCAAGAACGCTGAGATGAATAGCAGAAACACCAGACCAGATATGGCAACAGTATTCAATGCACAAACTAAATTAAAATCTATTACGCATTGACACACACACACACACACACACACACACACACTTAAACTGACACAAGTTTTTTCTTCTACATTTATTCATCCGTTGCTTTATCAAATGTGACACTTTTTTTATTTTTTAATCATATCACCCCGAGCAAGGCGGTAACTCCACTGAAGTGCAGGGGGCTACGTAAGAGTGAAAAGAATGGAAAAGAGAAAGCTGGAAACCACATCCTAAACAGGGAACGAGGGATGAGTCTCTTCACCTGTTCAATAGACGTGGGTGGAGTGTGAACCGGGCGATAGTTTAGTCTATCTACTCTAATTGAAAAAAAATGAAAAAGAGGAGAAAAAAAAAAGACAAGTGAAAAGATTGGAAAAGAGAAAGCCGGAAACCACATCCTGACCAGGGAACAAGGGATGAGTCTCTTCACCTGTTCAATAGACGTGGGTGGAGTGTGAAGCGGTCGATAGTTCAGTCTATCTACTCTAATTGAAAAAAAATGAAAAAGAGGAGAAAAAAAAAAGACAAGTGAAAAGAATGGAAACGAGAAAGCCGGAAACCACATCCTAACCAGGGAACAAGGGATGAGTCTCTTCACCTGTTCAATAGACGTGAGTGGAGTGTGAACCAGGCGATAGTTCAGTCTATCTACTCCAATTGGAAAAGCAAAAAAAAAAGAGTAAAAAGACTGGAAAAGAGAAAACCGGAAACCACATCCTAACCAGGAAACAAGGGATGAGTCTCTTCACCTGTTCAATAGACGTGGGTGGAGTGTGAATCGGGCGATAGTTTAGTCCATCTACTCCAATTGGAAAAGCAAAAAAAAAAGAGTAAAAAGACTGGAAAAGAGAAAACCGGAAACCACATCCTAACCAGGAAACAAGGGATGAGTCTCTTCACCTGTTCAATAGACGTGGGTGGAGTGTGAATCGGGCGATAGTTTAGTCCATCTACTCCAATTGGAAAAGCAAAAAAAAAAGAGTAAAAAGACTGGAAAAGAGAAAACCGGAAACCACATCCTGACCAGGGAACAAGGGATGAGTCTCTTCACCTGTTCAATAGACGTGGGTGGAGTGTGAAGCGGTCGATAGTTCAGTCTATCTTCTCCAATTATATCTGACCATTGAAACTATACCTCAATCATCATTCTGTCTCTTGGATTTTTAAAATCATTCGTCTTTAATAAATCTCTGAATAAGCTTGTTAAGGTGAAACCTGTTAGATTAAAGACACTTTTTGCCTACTTGTTCTTTACTTATTCTGTTCATATATATATATATATATATATATATATATATATATATATATATAGTCATCTGCAGACAGATCTGTTTTGCTGTATCACAGCTCATCAGTACAGTTAGATATCCGATTGCTTTTTACCCAGGATTGAAACCTGACCAAATTGGCGTCAGTCGCCGATTCTACCTCTGAACTATGGGCACTTGGTAGGAGGAGGCAGACTTTTTAGTGTGTCTATTATCATTATACACGCCCAATAGCTAGAGTGCTCTAATTCATTACTGAATGAGCGATGCGTACATGCTTGAGTAGCTTCTGTTTTTCAAAGTCTACCATTCCTCCAGAGTGCTCAATCAGGGTGTGAGAGCGTAAAATGTCTGTCAGTTAGGTGCCATACGAGATACACACTTGGGTAATCATGTCTTAAAAGAGACATAACTGTCTAAGCAGAAGATTTCCCTGCAGTAGATTGCCATTATTTTAGTGACTTTATTATCTTCTTTGGCATGAATGATTAAAATGACTTTCTCAGAAGTGTTAAAGAAATTTATCCAGTGAAAGAAAAATCTTTTGAAAATGTGAAATTTTCTTTTTCAGCTAATCTTGCCTCTGACTTCCGATTGGTTGTGGCAAAATGTATCAGTCAAATTCAGGAGGCAGAAAAAGAAGCAAATGTAGAGGTAACAGGAGGTTGTAGCTGTGCAAATTACAGTTGTGGTTGTTGTGGCCACATTGAGCAATCCTACCTGCATCTTAACGATACAGGTAAGTAGAATTATTGGTAAATTAACCGTAGAAACATTTGTGCCAATTCTCTGCTAATTCATTTTTCTCAAATTTTCAAGTCTTTTATATAACCAAATTCTTTATCTACATAATCCTATTGACATGCGTCAAATCAATAAGGTCCTGAAAAATGTTTGTCTATTTTACAATCTCTTTTGACATCTGGATATAATTTCTTATTTCTCAAATATAAGCACACTTTTTTTGCCCAATAGACTTTTTTCACCATAAATCAGAATGCCATTCCCTAGCATTTTTATGTATGTCTGACTCAGAAGGGCCAATCCAAATAATATACATGAATTATTGAAAGCCTTCATTCTTTTCCATATATGTACATATAAATTTACATTCATTCTTTTTATAGAAGAGTTTTACAAATCAGTCATCATTTTCTTTTGCTATTAAAACAATAGAGAAGTGATGATGGATTTTTAAAATTGAATACAAGTCCAGTAATTTGTTTTAATTTCTAACTAATTATTAAATAAGCTGAAGCATACTCTAATAAACATGAAATTCCGTAGAATGCTGGAGTATTTAAATTGTTTTCATTCTAATGAAGATTACATTTAATGAGAAACTTGTGAAAAAGTAAATGCCCCACCTCGATACTACTTTTGAAACCCCGAAATTCTCCCAAGGTTGGGGGTATTCTCACAGATTCAGAATCCCTTAATATTTACTAGACTATTATCGTAATGTTTTTAAATCAATTCATCCCTATCAAACAAGAAATGTTAATATTCATTTTTTTTTTTTCAGTCTGTCTGTAATTCAATATTAACTTAAAAATAGGTTGAAATGAATGTTTATTTAAATTCATCTACTGTCAGTATTTAGTGAATATTTATTTTATTTTATTTTTTTATAATCATATAACCCCAAGCAAGGCATTTTACTGCCACTGTTTTGCAGTGGGTTACATAGGAGGAATGTTATGAGAAAGAGTGACAGGTTATAGGGGGTGTCAGAAAGTGGGTAAGAGAAGAATGAGAATACTGATGAGAGTAGAGTGGACGGAGAGAGAAGCATGAAAGAGAGAATGCAGGTTAGTGTGATAGGAAATGACTCATGACTTTACATTTAAATTCTTGGAGATTGTAGCTGTCGGGGAAGCAAGTAAATGGAAGGGAATTCCACAGGCAGCAAGTGAGAGAAAAGAATTTTAATTTTTAAAGAAGGAGATTAAGTTTGTGTAAAAAGTAATATTTGAGAGAAATAGCAATAGAGATCATTTCCTATCAATTACCTCAGGATTAGTTTTTATTTTCCTTTTCTTTTTTTTTTTTTTTTTTTTCCCCGATATGCAATGATTAAGCCATCTTTCATTCATAAATTATCGAACAAGTTAAACTGCCTGCAATGAAGCCAGATATATTTTTATCAACTGTTATTTATCTGTGAGCAAAGAAATGTAGATTTTAAATATTCTTTTCTACTTTTGTCCAGGTTGCCTTAACATTACTTACCTGCCAGAAAAATTTGGAATTTCCGTGAAATTCAGTCTTGATGGTTCTGTGATCTTTTCAGAGGAAGCTTCTGGTAAGATAGATACTTCTTTTTTTTTTTTTTTTTTTTTTTACTCCAATCTGCCGACATATTTCATTTTTAAATAAGATTCTCCTGAAAGAAGTCTCTCATTTTATAGTGAATCTACTGGTTTGATTAAAAGGAGGAAGAGGGTAATTAAATCAAATTTGATTGTCTGTTGTTGATATTCATTTGACGTGATCGAGACTTATAAGCAATAATTTAAAATGGTTTTTAAGTCTTGACTTATAAGCATATATTTAACGTGATCGAGACCTATAAGCATTCATTTAAAATGATTGAGACTTAGAAGCATTCATTTAACGTGATGGAGATTTATAAGCATTAAATTAATGTAATCTAGAAATATAGGCATTCAAGTTATTATGCTGGTTTTGATGATATCATTTTTGGTGATGGCTGATAATGTTCTGTTAGTATCAAGATATACTGAAAGCACTTTTATTTAGGACATTACTGTGAAGACAATATATGCTGTGTCAATCATTGATTAAAACAGTTCAGTGATTCCATTTTATGTATTGTTCATATAACGCATCACTCAATAAGTCCCAGGTCTGATATATAGATGGCACCTCTAATAAAAGATCCATATGATTTTTATGAATTACTAACCGCCAAATGGCACATGACGAAATTCGGGCCTAATCAGATTATTAGTTTACAAATTACAGTTATTTAAGTTGAGCTACTGTTGCAAATTTTCAAAACAATGAAAAAATCTGAATTTCGTATGTTGATAAAGCATTGCTTTCTGATGGGAAAAAGACTGTTCAAGCAAAGCAATGGCTTGATAAGTTTTATTTGGACTCTGCTTTGTCAAAAACAATGTTTAAGATGTGGTATGGTGACTTTAAACGCGGTTGTACAGACACTAGTGATGTTGAACACTCAAGTCACCCAAAATCGGCAGTTGTCTCAGAAAACCATCCACAAACTCGTTTCGGCTGATCGTAAATTGAAGTTGCATGAGATAGCAGCGGAGTTGATCATATCTGAAGGGGTTTTATTCACCATTTTGCATGAACATTTTTCAATGAGAAAGCTGTGTTCAAAGTGGGTGCCGCGTTTGCTCAAAGTCGATTAAAAACAGCAATGCGTCGATGATTCAGAGCGTTGCTTGCAACTGTTTTAATGCAAGAAGTTTTTGCATAAATATATGACAATGGATGAAACATGTATCCACCATTTCACTCCGAAGTCAAATCAGCAGTCAGCTGAGTGGACAGCAGCAGGTGAAGCAGGCAATGTTTTGGCCTTCATATTTTGTGATGCACAAGTTATATTCTTCATTGATTACTTGGAGAAAGCAAGAACCATCAATATATTTTTGTTTTTAATTCAACTTGTACTAAATTGTAGTAATTGCATTAATCCAAGAGTTTAAAGATTGCCTGAATCAGAAAAAAAGATTGTCTAAACATACTGTCTTTATGATTCTACTAACAATTATAAATGAAAAGATAGTTCAAACAACAAAAAAAAAGGAATTTCGAGGTAGTTTGAAATTTTTTTTAGATTGTTCTGGGACATTGGTAAAAAAGAATTTGAGCCCTAGTCATTTGCAAATATAAGTAGAATACAAGAAATCAGGCTTTTCACAAGAAGACAAATATAAAGTGAACACAAAATTTGTTCATATATTGTTTGTTTTTTTTTTGTTTTGTTTTTTTTGGTGCCAATGACTCCTATGCCACAACTCAATTGATTTACAGATTCCAAGAATTAAAATCTTTTTTGTCTTGCTTGGCTCTAGTCAGAATGAATTGAGTTTCTGAAATCCAAAATTAAAATTCTTGTACCTTTACAGTTGGTACCTCCACTCATTTCCGATGCCTAAATTTAAATTGAAATTTTAAAAATAAATAAGTTATCTTCAAGCTTTAAAATTAGCTTTAATTGAAAGCCAAGAGATTAAATTTAATAATTCTAGTAAGCAAAACATACTGGTGTATTTTTAACTGAAATTATATTGATTGAAAACTAAAATTTTAAAATTTTACCAATTTTTTTAAATATACCACCATTTTTGATTGATTGACACATTACGTAAACAGTAGTCAAATTTCTTTTTTAAAAATCTTGCAAAAATAAAATATACCGTGCTGGCACGTTATTTAAGTCAAATTTTAATATTAAAACTTACCTTTATCTGTTTTCAATCAATTAAAAATTGCTTACTGCCAGAAATATACAATAAAAAAAAAATTAATTACTGTAGCCCTGTTTTTATGTCAGTCATGGAAGCGATGACAGATGACTGATAAGAGATGTTGACAAGGACGCAATGTATGACGACCAATAGTGCTAAAATTTTCTTTTTTTTTCTTTTTTTGGTTTTTAACTAAATAGTAAAATTAAAAATTTAACATAATTTCAGCACTTATATAAATTTTTTTCACATTTTCTTGTACTGTACAATACATTTTTTTTTAATTATCATAAATTAGTTAATGCACCTACAGTCAGAATTAATTTAAAAATTGAACTGAAAAAAAATACTTTAAATGTTGAAGGAATTACTTGCAAAACAGGCTGTTAAATTTTAGAAACGTAGTGAATAAAATATCGTAAGAAGAATGAAAGTGCGTTCTTCTGTTTTGCTACGTAAGGAGGAACAACCCAGAACACTTGTTAACTAATAAAATCAATTTAACCCATATGGAACACCGTACTTTATAAATTTGAACATCATACTTTATAAACTTGAACATATTTGCACAAATTATTTTTTAATTTTTTTTTGTAAAAATATAGGGTGAGAAAAACGTTTATTAATTATTTTTTTTTGTGAGGCAGTATAATCATCAATTCTTAACTCATAAAAAAAAATCATACAGTTCTTTAAAAGATTTTTAAAACTTTATGAATTATTCTAATAAAAAAAATGAAAACAATTCTTTTAAAATTTTATTAGTAACCGAAAAAAATTTTTTTCTTCAGACTATAATGGCCTTAATTTTTATTATTTATTCTAGCAATTTAAAGCTTATCAAATTAAATTATATCAAAGTATTATTGCATTTTTTATATTTCTCTTCGGAGCATATCTTCGTATAGTGAATCAGAATTTTAAATAAAAAAAATACATGATTTATATTTCCCGATGAGTTCTGCGTTTAACTAATAAAAAGTAAATCTCAGAAAATTAAAATTTATTAAAATTTCATGAATTTTCGTGAAGTGGGGGTAACAGAGTTAAAAAAAATTTTTTTCTCATCAGTATTTTAAAAAAGTAATAATTTCAAAAATAATTTTATTCATTTGTGAATGAGTACTGAAAATTTCATTAAAATCCGTCAAATATTTGATTTTTCCGAGAATGTGTTTGTCTCCAAAAAAGTGACTCACGTAAAAAAATTACCTAATCAATTGTAAAATAGTCATAACATTTTCAACCACGCTAACGCAAAATCCAAACAGAATTTTCTGCCAAAATTTTTAACATGTTCAAAGGGTTTTAAAAAATTTTATAAAATAAATAAAATTTACTTTCATCTTTCCTCTTCATAATATTATAAACATTTTGATAGAAAAAATTTGTTCATTACGTTTTGAACCTTTTTAAATCATACTATGCTGGATTTTTTGTTATGTAATGGAGGTACCTACTTTACAGTAAAGTAATACATTTTTTTAACAAAATAAAAGCTGGAAAACAATTGTCTGCTTTTTTTTTTATAATTGGAGCAAAATATTTACTGTGCTTGACTTTATCTCAACTCAGAAAAAAAAAATGTTAAAAAATTTATATTAATAATTTTGGGCATGAAAAGCAGTCATGATTTTATTTGGAATGTTGATGTTTTTTTTATTTTGTTTATTTTTTTATTAGGAATCTTTCTTTATCTGACTTTTATTGAAAAGTCAGTTTTTTTAACTAAAATGTCTTCCTTTTTATAAATATTTTTATATTTTACATGCAAATACATATAAAACTAGGATTGCATCATAATCATTTGCCAAAAGTTTTATTTATATGTGGACTAGCAGTATAGCCCAGCATTGCTCAGGTGCAATGAAAGCTTTAAAACTAATCCATGGTCCTGGAGCTCAGACTCTTTGGACGTTGGCACAAAAGACTAAAAAGCAATAGTTGTTTCCAGTTAAAGCGAAACTGTCGACTGAAAGAAAAATGAATGGATGTAAGTCAAATTTTGATTTTCTGGTATCGATATCAAATAATTTTTTTTTGTCGTAAACTGAATTTTGAAGGCTAAATAAGTCCTCTAAGTAAATGGTATCATGGCTGAGGCTAAGAACTGCAATTATACCTACTTACAGCCAAACCTGAAGCAAAAACTAAAATAAAAGGGATGAAAAACTGATTTTGATCAGACCCGGTATCTTGCATTTTATATATATATATATATATATATATAATCGATTTTCGGCACTATTGTAAGAACTGCAACCTTGAAACTTCTGAATATCATTTCTCATGTCTTTGTCTATGAGTGTATCAAATTTTTTTTTTTTTTTAATCATATCACTCTGAGCAAGGTGGTAATGCCACTGATGTGCAAGGGGCTACATAAGAGTGAAAAGATTGGAAAAGAGAAAGCCGGAAACCACATCCTAAACGGAAACAAGGGATGAGCCTCTTCACCTGTTCAATAGACGTGGGAGGAGTGTGAACCGGGCGATAGTTTAGTCTATCTACTCCAATAAAATTGGACCACACCTTCTATAACCCGATTTTTTCGATTATTGATTTTCGGTATTTATTGGGAGTACCTTGACACAAAACATAGCCAAGAACACTCGCAGATGCTTTATAGTACAACTGTGTAAATTTTCATGGAAATCAGTTCACCCGTTACAGGTAACGGATACACACACACACGCACAGACAAAGTTCCATTTATAAATAAGTTTAGATTTATGACTTCTTTTGATGGATGTAAGCTTTTTTAGGTTTGGGGTTAGGATCATCCAGGCATTTCTGCCTAAGATCAGAGTGTAGTAACAGTGAAATGTATTACCGTATATACTTGAGTAGAGCATGAGTTTTTATAATGAGTTTCTTCTGCAAAAAAAAAAATGATTAGGGTCACACTATCAGTCAGTTAAGCACCTTATATGATACAGGCTTGGGCAGTCATGTCTTAAAAGAGACATGACTAAAGTGGCAGGATATTTTCCCGCAGTAGGTAGCTATTTCTTTCTGTGGTTGATTGGTTGCCAAACAAGGCTAAAGAACCCAATCTGTCCTGTCATTTTACCCATAGCTAGATTGAGAAGAGACAGATTAATACCTTGCGTAAGTAAATGCAATGAATTCAAATTGAATTTGAACTCAACTCTCTGATTTCTCATTCCAAGCTGATATCCACTGCATCACAACACACACTATACTCAGGTAATGTTTTTTGAAGACGGTATATCATGGATCGAGCATGTGAGCAATGATGAGGTTTTGGAAAGGATAGAAACAAAAAGGAAATTAATACTGAGCATCAAGAAGAGACAGCTAAAGTTTCTAGGACATGCAGTGAGGAAGGAGGGCTTGGAGAACCTGTTACTGACAGGCCAGATAAAGGGAAAAAGAGACAGGGGAAAGCAGCAGATAACATATTTCAAGGACCTGTTCAGGTGGATGCCAGAACGAGGCTTGCATGATTAACAGGAGAAAAAATGTTCTAACAGCCACCAGGAATAGGGAGATGCAGAAAGCCATAATCGTCTATGTCCTGAAAGGACAGGGCACGTAAAAGAAGAAGAATTTTCAATCGTGCTATATATTAGTTAATTTTTTTTTTTTTTAAGGGGTTTAAAATTTAGCGACCCTGGTAGACCTACATTTTCACAATACATTTGACTAGCGTTTAATGGTACAGGTAAACTTCTTTAGCCTGCCTCTTGTAGGCATGAACAATAACAAAAGTACAGTATCTAAATCTTTGTATCACATATTATGGTAAGTGGTTTGTCTCTCCATTTCAAAGTAGCTTTGTACAAAAAAACAATAATATGTTCAGAATGTTACCCAGTATTGCACCATTTGACTACTAGTATCATTCAAAATTTGAGGTCACACTATATATGAATTACATGAAAAAAGTCAGGTCTTTTGTAAAAAATATGGTGATCCCCTGAGCTTTTTGATAAAAAGCTTGAAGTAGGCTTATACTCTAATATATATAGAATTTGTAACTGTGTCAGTAAGATATATGCAGACAGTAACAGTTCTTATATATTAGTCATCCTTATACCAGCCTGTTTCGCTGTACCACAGCTTATCATTATGGCTAGACACATCAACTTGCTTCTGGCCGGGATCGAAACTTGACCAATTTGGTGTCAATCAGAGTTGCTATCCACTAAGCCATAGGTGCATGGAATCAGAGATGGGAAATTTTTAACGTGTTGTATATAAGCAGTGTATATACACATGCCAGTCACCGAAAGAACTCAATTCATTTCTAAAGAGTAATGCATATATCGCAGAAATGGAAACTGTAACATTTTCTTCTCTAGAAAGCTCATTCGTAATGAGAGCTATAATATATTTATTTATCTGTATATTCAGATAAAACTTAGTGGGTGGAAATAGCCATTTTCAACATGTCATTTTAAGGCATGCATTCTTCTCCCCACCCCTTATAAACAGACAATGAGGAAAAATTCTAAGCCCAGAGGTTAGCTTAGATAAAGGAAGATGTTGGGATGTATTGGTTTTATTTGGGTTTGGCTAGAGGAAAGAATTTAGTAGTAATTTCCTCTTTGGTAGTGGGGGGGGGTATATGGCTTGACCCTTGTGTTAGTAGTGATAGGTGGTGGAGAAGTAAGTGATTGGCCAAATTTTAAAAGAAAATTTATTGGGTCTATATATAAAATTATTTTCACATGAAGCGTATTTATGAAGGAACTAAATATAAATAAAAAGGGAAGATAAAGAAAAGCTGTTTTACCCGACATGTTTAGTTCTGTGAGGAACATTTTCAAGGCAAATGTAGGATTTATTTTGTAACGTGTTTATATGTCATTAGTTTAACAAGGCTTTTAAATTTGAGAACATTCCTAAATACTCATCAGTTTGTTGAAAGGTTTGGAAATAAAAATTAAAAGTTAAAATTATTCATATATACATTATATAATTTGAAAAATACATTTCTACCCCTTGTTGAATATTCACGAACGTTCTCAAAATTAAAAAAACTTACATAAACCAATGACATCCTTGCTCTTAAGTAGAAACATGAGCTACAAAAAAAATTCTACTTTTTCCTTCATAAACTAAGAATAGTTTTTCCTCTAGTTTTTTATTCATTTTTATCTATAAAAGTGATGATGGTGGTTATGGTGTAAGTATTTGTTTGTTTGATAGATTTAACTTAGCATCTGCATTTTGCAGTCTTGTTCAACAGGAATTGCACTCAGATGCAGATCAAAATTTTAGAATGCCAACAACACCTTAAAATTTTTCAGAAAGCCAAAATTAGGGGTAGAAAAGTATATATTACTGCACAAAGTCAGGGATAAGTTTATGTATTGATTATAATATAGAATTGATCACCCCACTTTATATTATCTATATATGTTGCCCCTCCCACTTCCGCCCTAATTCAATAGAGACATTCTACATTATTATCAGTATCTATAAAAGTGATGAGTATAGACGTTGTGTAAGTATTTGCTATGTAAATTTATCATGTTTTTTATTCTTATTATTCCTTAAACTACCCGAGTGAAACCGGGCTAAACTGATAGTATATATCTATAAAAGTGATGAGGGTGGATGTTGTGTAAATATTTGGTATGTAAATTCATTATATGTTTTTTATTCTTATTATTCCTTAAACTACCCGAGTAAAACTGGGCTAAACTGCTTGTCTGTGTATAAAAATACCAAATTTTTATTTATCAGCAGTTTTGTGAAAAAAAGTTCTTGCATTTCACATATTGTCTTTTATGATTTCATTGAACTTTAAGTGATGTTTATGCAACTACTGAAGAAAGGGAACAAGGAGAAATTTGATATTTGTCTCTATTTCTGAGATGAGGTAGTATTTACAGTATTTAGGCTCCAGCCTTTTCCAGTTACAAAGAATTTCAAACCAAACCCTTTATTACAATCACTGGGGTATATGATCCCCATTCCTTGCCTTGAGCCTCTTCTGGTAGTCATGAGTTATTTCCCTCTAACCCTGTAAGTTTATCACATGACCCAGTTGATATAGACATTGGTTAGTTCCTGTGACTTGACCCTAACAGTTGTGAGTTCAATACCAGGCTACAGCAGTGGTTAACAAGTAACTTACAGAGTTAGAGGGAGATAACTCATGACTACCAGAAGAGGCTGTAGGCAAGGAATAGAGTTCATATACACCAGTGATTGTAATAAAGGATTTGGTTTGAAATTCCTAGCACCTGAAGAAGGTTAGAGCGTACAACTCCTAAAACGTTGTACAAATGGCAACAAAGATCAAGACAATAGTCCAAATAATGTAAATACTGTGAGAAATTTAAATTTTACTTTTTTTTATATGCTTTTGGTTTATAATCCAACTGATTTCATTTAGATTCTATTTGTTTATGCTTTCTTTACTTTCGTTATTAATATTCAACATTGTGATTGTAGAAAATCCGCCAAGGGAAGTAAAATGTTGTTAGAACCTGTAACTATATTTAGTAAAGGACAGAATGCATCACGCAAAAACTGTTAGTTTTTTTTTTTTCCTTAAATCTTCTGACAAGTGGATTGAACAATGACAAAAAGTTTTGCCTACGAAAACCTAAGTGACAGGCTTACGGCCTATCACGGTGAATACACCGGTTCTCGCTCGATCACCAAAGTTAAGCAATGTTGAGCCTGGTCAGTAATTAGATGGATGACTACTAGGAATACCAGGTGCTGTAAGCGTTTAGTGACAGATCTGCATTGTGGTGCAGTGGATATCAGCTCAGAAAGAGAAATTGGTGAGCCAAGTTTGAATTCCAGTTGAATACCCTGCATTCACTTAAGCACTAGTACCCTTGGGAAAGGTATTAATCCGTCGCTTTCCTCCAGTTATCGGTTAAATAACAAGGGTAGGACTTGGGGACCCTGCCCTTAAAAACAAATCGCAGTGAATCTTGATACTCGAAAAATAAAAGTATTACTAGACAAAAAACTTATATAAAAAAAACAACAATAAATTGTTGAAAAGAAAAAGGTATTACCAGCAATAAATAAATAAAATTTAGTTGGCAATAAATGACCCGCTGAGGTGTTGATATGCCATAAAAACAAAACAACCGACATAAGTGACAAATTTTATTTGTATTAATCTATATATATATATATATATATATCCGAGTGAGTACAGAACGAAGAAAGAATTTTTTTCACCGTCCAAAACATTAATTTAAAACAGTGCTCAATATATAATGTATAGAGCTGTGAATATTTGAAACAACCATATGATTGTAGAGGACATATATAGAAAAAATTATGTACATGTTCTAAAACATAATTTATAATATATATATATATATATATATATATATATATTTGTGTGTGTGTATATATACATTCTGTTTTTATTCTTTTTATTGCAGATAATTTCTTTTCTCATTGTTTTGTTTTTTTATGATGATCCTTTAATATCTAAAAAAAAAAAACTACCTGTCACATATATCTTTCAGCTTCTGACCCACCACCTTTGTGCTTTGGACTCCCTCATCTGATTGGTGTTGGCATGTGTATCAAATTTTACAACTTGTCTCTGGCAAATCACTCCTTTTCTGGTTGTGTCCAGCTTCAACTGAAAAGCTTTATACATGATGTCTACAACCTGGGTTGTTTTAAACTGCACTTCCCGGTCAATGCTGCTACTCGCCTCTTGGCAGATGACCGAGCAATGAGAGTGTCACAGCCTCCGACTAATAACCTTGTGATCGTGGCCAAAAAGAATCCTGATATGTCACTTCGCTTCCGTCCAGAGAAGAGGACCCACAAGGCTTTTAGGCGGGGACCACAGATACTCATCAATTAATTATATCTTTATATTGCTTTTAAATCTAATTTGTTTAGCTTTTTTTCGTGGAGGCTAATGTAAAATTATTTTTTTGTTGGTTATTTTTTGGGGGATCAATAAATAAATATATATTGTTTAAAATTTATTTATTAATAGAAAGTACTCAATATTGGAAGTATTCATTCATAGATATATAAAGTGTGGACATAGGAATCAACACTACATGGTAACTATATGCAAGTTAATGTTTCATTGCAGTATTCAGACGAGGAACTCTTGAGATATGAGATTGACAGTTACTATTCAGTATCGATCCTGTCTGCATGACTAAAAACACACACATATATATATATATATATATATATATATATATATATATAAATAAATAAATAAAACAAAAACTTTGATATTTAAATCTGTTGGATAGCCATTTCTATGAGGAATTCCTCGCTTTTTCATCGGCAGTGAAACAAATTCGTTTCGCCGTTGTTGAAGAAGCGAGGATTTCCTCGTAGAAATGGCTATCCATCGGATTTAAATATCGAAGTTTTTGTTTTATTTTTTATATTTGGCTCTGTAAATAGAATATAATATTTGCATCAAGCCCTTCATCTTGATCAATTTTAATATTAATGAAATTAATATTAATTAGGATTGGGTTTTTGGAATTTACCTATATGATCATCCTTTTAGATTTAAAATATAAATATATATATATAATGTGTGTGCTGTTACTTTAAACATTATTTTTAGTCTGTACACATGTTTCTGTTGCTATCTCTTTTCATTTTCTTAAACATTGAAATAAACAACAACTGGACTGAATCAAGAATCTTAGCAAAAAGCCAAGATTGCGACTCGAATATGTGTACTCACTAAAAATAATGATCATATTAATTTAAAATAATGTCGGATTAAGAAATGCTTTAAAAAATTAAATAATGTCAGTGAATATTTTTAACTTCCAATTTTTATTTCAAAAGCTTTATTTTCAACAATTATTAGGGGTATGCAAAAGTTTCCAGCATCTTAGTTTTAAAGAAAAAATCTACTACTTTGTATTTAGTCTTTAAATTTTCAGAAAGTGGGTGCTGGAAAGTTTTACACATTTGCAGTATTTATTTGTATATTTTTACATATTATCATAAAGTTGCCATTTACATCGGCTGAAGAGGAAGAATTGTTGTTAATTTAGCTCTGTTTTTTGGTTCTTCTCTTGAATCTATGTCCCTGTTAAAGAATTTGTCCTTCAACTTTTTTTTATCTTGTGTCTGTCTGTATTTCTTGTCATTTTTAATCTTTTTTTTAAGAGAGAAGACAATATGCCGTTCAAGTAATCGTGAACTTTCGTGACTGCCTCTTCCTGCTGTTGCTTTTCTCTTTCTGACGTTCTGGAGATGATTTTGTTAAGAAGGCAAAAATTTTATCCTGCCACTGCCAGTGACTCAGATGAATGAATGAAAGCATGCTTGCAGTTGTGTTGTCATATCCTGCTATGGCAACAGAAAATGACCATGACTGAAATAAAGTAGTGCACTAGGGGGAGAATTGAAAAATAATGCAGTGGAAAGGAAAGTTGGGAATCGTGCATTGTGTTAAAGGTTAAAACATGTCATGTGTGTAAAGATTTATCCATTATTTTAATGTTGTTAAATAAGGCATTGAGCTACTTTTTGGATCAAAACAAATGTGAATGGAGGGAGTTTTGTCCCAATTTCAAATTTTCTATAAATCTTTGTGTCCTTGCTTGATTTAACCCATGAACTGTACACTTTGTTGCACCTACAGATGTGGCTAATTCCACACACTACATGACAAAATGTTTCTCAATGACCACAACTATTACACAAGGTTATATTTGTAGTGTACCTAATTTGGAAGGGACTAACTGATAAAGGGTTAATCAAATTAACCATGTTTTTATACCAAACGGATCCAAACAAAATGTTACGTCTTAGTTTTTTTTCTTAAATTGGCCTCCAAGAATTTTCTGATGATTTTGCATATTCATCTTACAGTAGGCATTGAACTTTGTTGCAATTTTGTTTCCAAGGAGTTTTTCACTTTCATAGCTCGTGGTCAAATCCAGCTAAAAGCAAAGAACCAAACTTAAGCATTGTCATGACAGGTCGGTACTTACATGGGAGACTGCGTGAAAATTGCAGGTGCTGTAAGTGGCCTCTTACAATCTGAAATATATTTTGGCTTGAAATTGACCCCAAATGAATGACAAGTCATAAAATCAAACGAGTCGACCAATTTCATTTTCATGTGCAAAATGCCACATTTAATAAATATGTTTCGTTCGCATTTGTTAAGAAATCATTCAAAATGATTTTCATTTTCTCACCTGCTTGAGTCTTAGGAGAATCTTTAACCATTCTCCTAACTGAATGGTTTCTTCCTTCTGTTATTTATCATTTCACCCCAAGCAAGGCAATAAAGTAACTTACATGAGAATGAAAGAAACAAAGAAAAACGTAAGAAAGGAAAATAAAAGAACATAATTTAGAAAAACAGAACAGCGTTTGAACGTCTCATTTGAATTTTTGATGATTGTAGTTGAGAAGAAAGCAAAAAAACAGAAGAACATACCACAAGTGAGAAGTGTAAGAGAAGAAACTATTAGCATAGAACTTACGGTTCAGTCTGGCAATTTCCGTAAAATGATGAGACCTAGCTACAAAATTAATTCTGCACTTAAATTTGTGAAGTCAAAATTCATCAGAACAATTGCTGTGACATATTCATAGAAAAGGCACATGTTAGGGTGTTGGGAAACTAGTCAAAGCCAGGATGACAGGTTGGAAGTGATAATATTACAGATACTTTGGATTTCTCTTCTAAGATTGGACTATTAGCCAAATGTTTGTCTTTCTATTGGATGGGAAAGAGATTCACTGAAATGAATGATAACTGAATCTTGAAAGCATACTTTTTGTTTTGTTTTTAAGTTTGTCATTTAGTTGCCCACAATGTGAATCTTAGCAAAGTCTAAACATAATACTTACTGTTTTTTTTCTGTAAATTCCATATGTTGCAGAGTATCATAACACTTGATTTGGCTTTACATTAATCTGATGCAGTCTGAAATATCTGTTGACTTTAAATAATTCACAAATGTTTGATAAGTTGTAATAAAGTCAGTAATGATTTTTCTCAGATTATTTCTTTGATTTTCATTTCTGCTTTCTCCCTCGGTATCTTCCTTGGTTTTCTTCTTCATCTTTCTCCAATGTTTGCTACAATGCTTCTCTTTTTCTCTCTCCATCTTTCATTCTCCCTGTTTTCAATCGAGTGGAATGTTGTTTTGGTGGCCAGTCTTTTTTCACTTATATTTATCTCCATCTGACCTCTTGCCTTGCGAACATTCCAAATATCAGAAAGTTTTTATAAAGAAAGATTAAATACATTCCAAATGATGCCTAAATGTGTATTTTTCCTCGTTTTTTTTTTATATAAGGATACTTAGCGAAATTAATCATATATATATTTTCTTAGTATGTTTTTTTTAATTGTAAGAAAAAAAATCAACTTTTAGATTTAAAATATAAAGTAAAATGTAACTTGTCAGTAATAAAGATCAGTCAAGTGATAATTAGAGATTATTTTATAGATCGTTAAATTTGTAAATATTTATTTTTAATAACTATTCATTATTAATCTAGACATTAATAAGGTTTCAGTGTCAAAATACAACCTATTAACCTATTCAGAACATGTTTTTAGATAGTTTCTGTATTACAGTTGAAGATTTGTTGAACGAATGAATATGTAAATGTATTTTGATTTACTACTGTGTTTGGGAAAATTTGCTACATTTACAGTTGAGCCATTTTTGTAAGTCATTTGATAACAATTTAGAAGGTTTGTGTAAATGATCAAAAATCAATGGTTTTCTTAGCTTTTTTTTTTAATGTTTATTTTTTACAATTTCCTCTCAGTTTTGTATATTTACATTTTTACAACCTTAATCTAATATCGGTAAAACAAATAATATTCCAAGTTTTTTTTTTATTTTATTTAATCAGTACATCTGCAACATATGCAAAATAGCTAACAACTTTGTAATGTGACCTGATTAAAAAAAAAACGTTCTAAATAATTCTATGAATTGTAGTTTAATTGCATGTGTGTATGAAAGAATTTTACACAAGAATCTGGTTTTAGGCAATTAGATGCTATGTTCTGTAAATCTTTTTAAGGAATCATTGGAATCACAGTAGTTCCTGATTTTTTCTTCCTTTTGTCTCCTTTCATTTAATTAGTGCAAAAACTGAGAAATAATTTTCTTAATCAGGTCGATAACAAATTACATGACTTGTGTATGTGTTTTTTCTGGAAAATATACCTCATATTTGAAAATAATCGTAAACATGCAATACGTTATTTTATAATGTTGTTATTTTCAGGTTCTGAAAAGAATAAATAAGAAATTAATCTAGCTATGTATGTAAACCACTTTTTGAGGAACAAACTTTCTGTTGTTCATGGCAAGGATATACTAATTATCATGGCATTGTTTTTTATGTACTGCAAAGGTATAAACAGTTCTAAAGTGCCATTGTTTTTCAGCTAATGTTGACTTCTGTTGCTACCATTTGTGAGAAGGGGGAAAAAGTGACTTAATTTTGAAAACGTCTTTAGGTTCTCCTTAAATTCCATTCCTTATTTCTTCAGTTTTGATGTAATGGCAATTTGAATTCTTTTTTTTTTTTTTTAAGTTTGTTAGGATCATTAATTTTCTCATTCTTTCTATCAATTCCATGCTGATTTCTTTTTATGACTCTTTTCTTGGGATGAGGGGGTTGCACATTTCCTCTCGGTGACACAGCTCTTCTCGGCCCCCTTGGATGATTGATAAATCCATTTTATCTACATTTTGTTTAATCCTGCATTTTGATAATCTAACTGTAATAAATGTTTTGTTTTCTGATATAGCAACCTTATAACTGCTTTTATACCCTCGACCCAATGAAGTTCACAGTGAGTTTTGGAATCAGAAAAAATGGTTTTTAACAGTTTTATTAAAATTCCTGTAATTCCAAATCTTGAGATAATTTTCATGGTCATCTATATATATTTTATTTCTATTTTTAAGTGCAGTTCCTCCAACAAAAACCAACATATTTATGATGTCTTAAATATTATGTTGTATGATTAATTGCTGCTTTTGTTTATATTTTTTTATTTCCATTTTGAATAACTGACATGTCAGCATTGCACTCTTTAGTCTTCGATTTGTAACTTTAATAAAATATCTATTTTTATTGTCTATAAAAGTCGTTGTTTGTTTTTAAAATGTTTGCTTGATTCCACTTTTCATTTTGTGCTTAGGAATGGTTTTGTTTGCCTTTGAAATTTAAAACTTGTTGAAACGAAAGAAAATGAGCTAATTCAATCTGGAATTTCACATTTGCCATCACCAACCGAGCATCTTGATTGAAATCCATCAATTGTACATACTTCTAGCCACAGATTGGCTCTGAATCTTTGACAACCATCATCACCATTCTCGTGCAAATTTAACACTCATGCTTTCTATGTTGGAAGAACTTTTCCCCAAGGAGAAACACTCTTGTCAAGGTTTTCCTTTTTTCTTGTTAGTCTGCTTCAAAACTGTTCATATTATTTACGATTTTATTTTTATTTACCTTTCTGAAGATCAGAAGACATATTGGCATAGCCAAGAATGTATTCCAGAAGCTGAATAGAGTATTAAGAGACATGAGACCCTCATGTGCATTGTGGTACAGTGGATGTCGGCTCGGAATGAGAAATCAGGGAGCCGAGTTCGAATTCCAGTTGAATCTATTGCATTCACTTTCGCACAGATACCCTTGGGAAAGGTATTAATCTGTCTCTTCCCTCCAGTTATGGGTTAAATAGCAGGACAGATTGGGTTCTATGTCCTTGGTTGGCAACCAATCTACCGCGGAAAGCAACGGCAACCAACTGCAGGATAATCTGCCCAGTCAGTCATGTCTCAAAAGAGACATGATCGCCCAAGCGTGTTTCACGTATGGCACTCAACTGACTGAGTGACCCTCATGACTATCTCAATGAAAGGGAGAAAGCTGCAGTCTGTATCGCTACAAGGCTATCATTATTTTACCGTCTAGTATTTATCTATAATCATTTTGGATTTTCTCAGATTTGTCTTGTAATTTCCAGGGCATGTTGAATGGGAGCCTTAATTTACTTTGGGGGGTTTTCTCATGAGTAGTAAACAATTAGGCTCATTGGTACACCACATGTGCTTCTGCTATATGCGTGTGACAATCACTCTTTAAGCTGATATTGGATTCAAAGTTATCCCTCTCTTAGTTATCCTGCCAAAGGCTAAAAAGCCCAGTCTACCCTAGTCATCAACATGTCTCTAATGATTATAGAAGTGAAGGTTAATTTCTTATGTAGATGAGATCTCCAGAGGATAAGTGGTCAATAACCTTGTTATTTGTTCTATGACAATGGTCTCCAAACTAGATTCTAACTAGTGAAGAGACAGTGTATAATTTGCTATATCTTTCTCTGGTAGAATGTTATTTCCAGAGAAGTTTTTCAGCTTATCATAAAAGTCTTGTGTGAGTTCTTGGTAATCTTTCATGTTTTGATGACAAAAGCAAAAGTACAAAGCGAATAAAAGAGTTTTACCAATTTTCTTTTTCATACCCCAGGATTTTATATCTGATTTCCAAACAAATTTTAAATCATTTCTATCGTATTCTTCCAGGAAATTTCAGATTTGCTATTTGTTATCTTTTGTTGTTATGTTGCTTCTCTGCATAATCCACTGATTTGCTCTTGACTTGCTGAAAACGAGACCAACATTTTTCACCAGTTACTTATTTTGACACTATTGAAATATAAGAATGTTTTCTTTGGAGACAAAGAATGGCATACTGAACTGTTATGTGATATCTGTCTTTCCAAATGATGGACAATCTCAGATATGAAGGAGAAACTCAAAGCAACAGAAATGTGGTTCTACAGAAGAATTCTGAGGATATGATTGACCAAATACGTAAGCAACAACAATTTTTTGGAGGGAATAGAACCAAAAAATAACCATATTTAACATCAGGAAGAGATTGCCGATGTTTCTAGGATGCATAACGAGTAAGGACGGCTTGGAGAATTTGATAAAGAGAGAGAGATGCAGGGAAATCAGCTGAAGCGAATGACGGCGAGGTTTTGGAGAACTAAGACAGAATGCATTAAAAGGGACAGGAAGATGTGGAGGTCCATGATCGCTCACGTCCTGAAGGAATACGGCACATAAACGAAGACACGATGGTTGTGGTGCACGTGTCACAGAAGAAAGCATGACCTTGATATCAATTGTTTCTATTTTGTAGCTGGCAAATTTTTTTTTTTTTTAGAGTTTAGTTTTACAAGCATCATCCACTTGACCAAAATGGGCAGCACAAAACAAATACGTGAAAGAAAGCATCTGCGGTCAAGTGACATCGAAGCTGGATATAAAGCTTATGCTCTAGCTGGTTTGTGTCAAAAGTTACGGTTGGTGTCGAGAGGTAGTTCTTCGTGTAGTTCCGATGCTACCCATTCATATTCCCAGCCACATATTAGGACGTGTAGATGGCCAAGGATTTGTTAGGCGGAAGAAATAATCTACAAGATCGAAATGGCAGAAGTTATCATAAGTGTCACCTCTTTACACCCACTGACTATGCAGTGGAAACCTTGAATAATGTAACACCCCAACGGTCCGTGCTAACAATTTCTCTGGCGGCCGTTCTCCACGCTGTGATGTTGCCGGAAATTTGTAGAAAATGTCGGCCGAACAGCTGGGTGTACAAGATTGAACTATAAGGAACGAACTTCCACAACTTGGATGAGTTGAAAGGATGCTTTATTCGTTTAGAGTTAGCCTTTTCTGTTGGGGCAGGCGAATGTGACACAGCTCTAACTCTAATTAATGGAGATCAACAAATCCTAACTGAACGAAACAAGACGAACGGAGAATCTTACTTCAAGCTCGCGCCCGGCGGGACTCAACTCTTGACCGGAAACCCGACAATCCGGAAATGCTTTAGACCACCGGTGACAAACACTGGCGACTGTAAGTCTGAAATTTCAGTTATCTTTTTCTTTATCTTAATAAAGCTTCCGCCGGAAAATTCTTAATGTGTGGTCAAGATACAGTAAAGGACAGCCTTTCACCGGGTCATTCAAAAACCCACCTGCTGAACTTTATCTCTTTATCACATTAAATCACTGAGTCAAATATTTAGCGGAAGAGCGGTAGGATTTAAAACATTAATCGGATACTCTTCTTGTCTCTTCCACAATTTTCCTCATAAAAGAAAAAGCGTTTATTTATTTTTTTTTCCTCTTCTTTTTCCCTTTTGTTAAATATGTTTTTAAACTATTTTCTATTCTAATCTATTTTCTATTTTAATCTATTATAATAAAATACATATATGCCTAGTTATCGTGTCACACTAAAGCATTTAAATATATTACTGGAAACAGTCTTTGCTCTCATTTCAACGAGGTGTTTATCATCTTCACCTTGCGAACATGCACTGGCCTTTTCGAGTTTTCAGTGCACATTGACAGGAACAGAAACGTAATGCAGAGAAGTCACTAGTCAGTCGAGGGAAAAAACTGTATGAAGATTACATTATATGTTTACAATATTTTAGTCTTTAATATCTTTTATAAAAAAGAGACTTACATATGGCAATTATATCTTTGTAAAATTTATAAACTGAATCTTTTGAGTTTCCAATAGGTTCTGGTTTGCTTTTAATTGGCCTAAATTGTAAGACTATTCCTAGTCCATTGTTCTGACTAAATTCCTGTTGTTTGAGAAAGGCCGAAAATGAAATAAAAAGAACAGTCATGGAAATAATCATTGTTTCTTTTGGTCAATTGTTTACATTTGACTATGAAAATATTTCTTTTTTTACATCATGAAATGCACTACGATAATGTATTTTAGGGCTTTTGATCAATAATTAGGCAAACAAATTTATTGAAATACCTAATATTTCAGGAATGTTTGCTATGAATTTTTAAAAAATATTATACTCTTTACTTTCATATATTTTGTTAGCCCAATTGTCGCAATTTCAACGTATTTATTTAATAATTAAGAATAAACTTAAAATTTAGTGAGAATTTAAACTCCTCTATTTCCAGAATAGAAATTTCCTAAGTGTTACTGTAAGATGATGAAAATCTATTAGTTTATTTTTTTTTAATCATTTCAGCTTAAGCAAGGCAATAAAACCGCTAGGACGCAAGAAGTTACGTGTTAGAGAATCTGAGAAACTATTAAGAAGAGAGTTAAAATAAAAAGAATTAAGAAGACAGAAGATAACGACTGACATTGCATTTAAATTTTTGAAGATCAAAGTTGAGTGAAAAGCAAGAAGCCGAAAAATGTTCCACTAGCAAGAGAAAAAACTGTTAGCATAGGACTTATAATAATAATATGAGAAGAAGAAAACCTAATTAAGGTGAGAGAACAATAAAATAACAGGAATTAAGAAGACAGAGGATAACGACTGACATTGCATTTAAATTTTTGAAGATCAAAGTTGAGTGGCAAGCAAGAAGCCGAAAGAGAGTTCCACAAGCGAGAGAAGAAACTGTTAGCATAGGACTTATAATAATATGAGCAGAAGAAAACCTAATTAAGGAGAGAGAACAATAAAATCACAGGAATTAAGAGGAAAGATGATAACGATTGACATTGCATTTAAATTTTTGAAGATCAAAGTTGAGTGGAGAGCAAGGAGCCGGAAGAGCTTTACTATACTGATCTCTACTTATGGCGTAAATGTTTCTTTTTTTTATTTTTTATTTATCGTCTTAGTGACCAGATTATTTCTGCAACAAAATCTGGCTGGTGTTCTAGTTATTGTACTAAGTCTTTTTTCAGATTTCGCAATGCAAAACCTTCAGACTGAGCGGCAAATTTTCGAAAGTAAACATTTACAATCTTGGGTGTTTAAAACTCAAATGTTTTCCATATCAACGTAAAAATCTAACTTGTTTGCCTAGAGATAATTCGAACCAATAGCAAGTGTGGTGGAGTGACAATACAAGATGCTGAAAGTTTCACTAAGTATATAAGGTTCAGGCGCATTTGGTCATAACATATGTAAACATGAGTGTAACGATTAACGAGTTCCAATTCTGCTTGTATTTGTTGCATTCTCTTTCATACACACATAATCTGGACAAGGTTTAATTTAGGGACCTCTACTAAATTGCGAAAAAAACTGCATAGTTACTTTGAAACTGAATTTTTAAAAAAGAAAAATTTTCTTGAAATTTTAATTTTAATTTTAATTGAAGGCTAAATGATTAAATTTACTATTTCCAGTAAGCAAAATATTCTGGTTTATTTCAAACAAATTGTATTGATTGGAATATAAAAGTTTCAGATCTTTTTTTCAATTTTTGAATTTTGCCGCCATTTTTGAGCGATCGACACATAATTCTCAGTTTTAAAAATCTTGCAAAAATAAAATATACAACTGTGACATTATGTTTGGAAAATTAGCAAATTTTATGTTA
Organism: Ascarosepion bandense; assembly: GCA_037127315.1. Taxonomy (NCBI): domain Eukaryota; kingdom Metazoa; phylum Mollusca; class Cephalopoda; order Sepiida; family Sepiidae; genus Ascarosepion; species Ascarosepion bandense. Next base: position 3,346,724 of record JBBBDQ010001492.1, read on the forward strand.
AAAATCTTTTCTGCTGTCTTGCACATGTATAAATCCATTTCTTTCGTGCATTGAATATTGTCTGATGTTTTCTATCATGTCTGAAAAATATATGATGAAATCCGAACAAAGATCTGCAATGTAATTGATTCTGACTTGACATTTTGGTAGCAGTCACTTTCTCACCAACATGACGTGGCCTCCCTCTGTCTTTTCTACAAAATATTTTCTTTGCAAATGTTTTGGTGAGCTTTTCTCCTTGGTGCCACGACTGCATCGATAATCACCACCATTACCCATTTAATCTTGCAAGAAAATAACTTTAGCGTTCCGAGCCGATATTCAATGCACCACAACTCACATCGAACATGACCAACCGTGATATAAAAATAAATAATATACGCATCAACCGCGTGTTATACAAAAGTAATTCTCTTTCACCAATCCTCGTCTATCTGGCTCTTTTTAATCTGTCCAATTTACTCAACGATTGAAGTAGGGACTAAAACATCTAAAAGCATTCCATTAAGCATCACTTGAACTCTGAAGGCACGAACGGATTCTGTCACGAACATCGTTAACGCATATTAAATCACAAGAATTATTAAGAATATTCACATTTTATATCTTCAAGGTAAATTAATTTTTTTTAAAACCTTTTAATGTAATTTCTTCCTTGTGATTTTAAATTATTTTGTATGCGTTGGTGTTTTCCTTGTGATATTTCATGTCATCTGATTGATTTTGATTGTAAACTTGATCGTCCCCCCCCCCACAACTAACAGCGAGTCGTATTTTAGAAAGATAATAATTTGCTTGTGCAGGAATTTATTACCTCTTTTTTCTGACTGTACAAACTACAAAATTTGTCCATCTTTAATATTTAGTAAAATTTTCTTTTTTTTATTTGAATAAAATGGTTTTAGTTTTATATCTTACCAAATATCTTTTTTTATAATCATTTCACCCCAAGCAAGGTAGTAATGCCACTGTTGAGCAGGCGGTTACATAAGAGGTAAGTAATGAGAAAGAGGAACAGGTTACAGAAGGTGTCAGAGAATGGATAAGAGAAGGATGAGAACACTGGTGTGAAGAGAGCTGCATGAGAGTAGAGTGGAAAGGTAGAAGAAGATGGTACAAGGGTTGTCAGGGAAAGGATGTGTGTCAAGGGGATAAGAGTCTGCCGAATGCTTTGGAGATATATAGTGCAACAGCTCGATCTTTGCCGTTCTTATCGAGAGCCTGGTATATATACTCCTTGATGGTCGTTAGCATATCAGCAGTAGACCTGGAGAAGTGGAAACCATACGGTTTATCGGAGAAGAGGCTGTGAGCTGTGAGATGTTGAATCACTTTAGCATTGATAATAGCCTCAAACACTTTGCCAAAAATCGGTAGGAGGCTAGTAGGGCAATAATTAGAGGAGGCTGGTGGTTCTCCAGAGTTCGTTAATACAGGCACAACAGAGGAGGATTTCAGCAGGCAGGAAAGCAAGAAGCAGAGAGGCAGTAGTTGTAGAGTTTAGAGAGGATAGTTCAGGGGCACATTTCTTCAGAACAATGATAGAGATCGCGTCACCTCCTCGCGCCTTATGAGGGTCAAGCTTTGTAATTATGTTCGCGACTAGCGAGGGAGTGAACGTCACTCATTTGAGCCTCAGTTCTAGATGGAAAGTCGGGTGATGATACCCCAGACGAATGAAATGTTGAGTCAGTGGAGAATCTGCGAGCAAAGCACTCAACTTTGCCTGCAGAAGATGCAAGGACCTCAAATTTATTGATTAAAGTGGGGATTAAGGGCTTGCTGTTATTTAACACATTTTTACAGAGCCGCCAGCAAACGTTGGAGTCGAACTTGCGGGATCCGATACATTGCTTTATTCTTTCAGCAAACAACAGCTTAGCATCATTTAAGATCCTCTTGCACTTATTACGAGCAGAAGCAAAAAAGCGCCTATTATGGTCAGACATGTGGCCCCGATAAAGCCGGAAGAAGTGATTCCGGTGGGCAATAGCGGCCGAACAAGCAGGGAAGAACCAGGTTGACGAATGGTATTTAAGTCTTAACTTCCTTATTGGAATGAAAGCATTGATGCTAGCTTTAACCTAAGAGGAGACCTCAGACGCACAGTCGTCAATGCAAAAACTAAAAACTTTGTTCCAAGGGACGTCACACAGGAAATCGCGGAACGACTTTCAGTTTGCTCTTTGGTAGCAGTAAGATATTCTGCTGGTCGGAGATTCCTGGGGGAGAGGAAGTGGAAGGCGATAGTAACGGATGCCCCAGCGTGATCAGAGTTGTTAAGATGGCAAAGCTGCATGACATGTTAAGAGACAGGGATGGAAGTGAAACCGAGATCTAGCAGTGAGTCAGTTGCATTAGGGTTATTAGAAAAACGCGTGGGGAAGTCCACAACTTGCATAAGAGATTGAGTAATTGAAAAGTTCTTGGTATGAACACCAGTAAGATCTGTGACAGAGTTTTCCACACACTTGGCGTGGTAGGCATTGAAGTCTCCGAACACAAATATATGAGCAAACGGATGAGAGGAAATGGCCTTATCTATATTGTTCGAGATGCAGTCAAGTACGGAGCAGTCAGGAGATTATTTTTACTGTGCGCCTTGTTGTCACTTGATCTTTATTCTTTCCAATCTCTTTAAATCGAACCCACAGGAAATTTACAATTGTATTTTTTTTCTGCTGCTTTTGAGATATACGAGAAACGGCAACAATCTCAAGCCTCGAGGCAACGTTTAAAGCATGGAAATATGTCAAATCTAGTAATATCATTCAAGATATCAACACCTCCACCAGGAAGTTAAAATAAAAGGAAGTTTACAAATAACGAAATGGCATACAAAACTAAAAAATGAAGGTAAAGATAAGAAAAGTATACTGACCTGAAGTGCATTTAGTACTTCAGTCAGAACTGAATTCACTCAATAAAAAAGACTCAATAAATTCGCTGGCACTTCCCGTTATAGTACAGCAAATTTCTGAAATAATCTTTCACTTGGTGAGACAAGCACCAAATTTGCTATACATGTACTTCAGAAACTATTCTCTCGGAAAAGTACTTTACCCACGTTGAAAAACAAAATAGCCGCCATTTTTAAGATGGCTGCAATTTGAAGTGGTATGATCTGTGTTTGAGCTAAATCTTGATGAAATAATGCTATTTTAAAATTCTATACCTCGAAATATATGTTACTGGGTTAGAAAAATCAATTTCTGCACTTACAAAATCGTAATGTTTGAAAAATAAGAAGATATGGCCGGAATTAAATGACTCTTGGCGCTATATTTTGCAAGACGAAGGAAACTAAGAATAATACTGGTCAACAAAAACAAACTGAAATGGTGTTTGTGGGCGCGGAATCTGAAAATAACTCTACTTTTTCTTGTCTAGCTACCGTTTTTAATGTACAGAAATGCCTTATTTAAAAAACAAAAAAACTTTTCTTATTTGTTTTTGTTTTTTTTTTTTGTATATGATATTAGTCGATGTCAATATTTCTCAGATTAAAAAAGTAGAAACCTCTAAATTTGTATTTAAACCACCAAATATCGATCTGTTTCATCAGCAAATAGAGGAGCTCAAAATGCCAAATACAGGCAAGAGATACTAAAATCGAGTAGGTACAGAAATTGAAATACCTGGGAAGACACAAAGTGCTACACTGAAATCCGAAGGAGAACTGGAATGACCAAAATGCATTCCTGAAGTTGTGTAGAGTATTAAGTGACAGGAAAATTTCCCTAGAAACAAAAAAGAGAGGAGTGGAATGCTACATGATGTCTGTTCTTCAACATGGCAGTGAATGCTGAACAATCTCAAAAGAAATGAAGGAGAGACTTGAATGTGGTTCTACAGATGGATACTGCGGATATCATGAACCGAGCATGTGAGCAATGATGAGGTTTTGGAAATGATGGAAACGAAAAGGAAACAAATATTTAACATCAGGAAAAGACAGCTAAAGTTCCTGAGACATGTAATGTGAAACGAGGGATTGGAGAATCTGATACTCACTGGTCAGATAGAAGGAAAGAGATACAGAGGAAAGCATACTTGACAGACTTGAGCAAGTGGATGGCAGTGTGGGATTTGGGTATTTGTAAGAGAAGAAAGCGTGCTAAGAGCCACCAGGGATAGGGAGACGCGGAAGGCCATGATCGCCTACGTCCTGAAAGGACACGGCATATGGAAGAAGAAGCATGGACAAATATTATTTATTCAATAACAATCAGACCCTAAGTCTTTAAAAATAACACGATTGAATATATCAAAACCAACAAGTATTTTTATCAAAGAATTTTATAAATTAACACCAGAAATTAAACCCTTGTAAACATAAGATTTATGGTAAAAATTTTCTCTTTATTGATTGTCTGTAATGTTCAATGTTATTTAAGTCTTTTTTGCTCCTCCAGCAGTAGTCAGCAATCATTCGTTTGTCACGCCATTCTTTGAAACACTCTTCCATTGTTTTTGCATCCTGAGGGAATCGTTCTCTTTGCACATCTTTCGCATCACTGCAATTATCCGGAAATTTATCTAGATGGCTAGATAAAAATGAACCTTAATTTTTATATTAGCGATTACTGATAAAGTGTATTATTGATAAATATATTACTGATAAAGTTTGTCAGTGGATTTTAATTTTGGCGATAAATTGGAAAAATCGGTAGTTCTATTTTTAAAAAAAATTACTCAAAAATACTTTTAATAATAAGAATAGTATATTTTAGGTGGCTGACATAAATTTTTCGGCCTATTGAAATTTCTAAGACATTTATTAACTAAACGTTGCGATCAGCCAAGATCCGGCTAACTGAAGTCCTGTTATTCTTATCTCGGCTCTCCCGCGCTAGCGAATCGTGTCAATTCAAACGCGGCTATCTAATAGTGTAATACTACAACTAGCTATACTACTAACTGAAATATTTAAATATTTATTAGATAACATTTGGGACACTCAAGTATACTACAAACTACAGTTAGAAAATTCCAGCTACAAGTAGTACACTATGAGCCGACACTAAACTCTATACTGAGTCTCACAGCAGTGATGTCACCAGTGTGACTTGGTTGTGGTTTAATATCAGTCTTATTTACATAGTGTAATTGAACTTGACCGCATCATCTCAGTACATGGTCACATATGTTACCCAGCAATATCTGCGATACTTTTGTCAGTTAGTTAAGTGCAATACATGATACACACTTGGGCGATCATGTCTCAAAAGAGACATGATTGACTGGGCAAAAGATTATCCCGCAGTAGCTTGCCATTGCTTTCTGCGGTAGACTGGTTTCCGACCAAGGCTATAGAATCCAATCTGTCCTATTATTTAACCCATAACTGGAGGGAAGAGACGGATTATTACCTTTCCAAAGGGTATTTGTGCGCAAGTGAATGCAAAGAATTTAACTGGAACTCGAACTCGGCTCTCCGATTTGTCGTTTTGAGTCGATATCTACTGCACCAAAATGCACATCCATAATTTTGTAAGACAGCTAAAAAACGTATTGATTTAAAGTCATACAGTTGCCGCCATCTTGAAACTAGTTATGTTCGAATATTAATTGCAAAATATATTTCTCTAGTTAAATTACAATATCTTTAGCATAAGGATATTCTATTTATAGACCTCGAGCACTGAAAACATTTTTCGTATTTTATGAGGCGGCCATCTTGAAAAAATGCTAGACATTTCCTTTTTCAACGTGCCTTTCTGAGAGAATGGGTCCTGGAGCATACGTAGACCAAATTTGGAGCTTGTATCATCAAGTGAAAGTTTCTTATGGGATACTGACTTAATCTGCCCCACTATTAATGCATACAGTTTTGGTGTAATAAAATGAAGCTTTAAAGATACAGTGTGGATTCAACCCAAAATCCGTAAACAATTGTCTAAACGTCGTATGTACCACCGTAAAAATGATAGTTGATAGAATATATCTCCCAAGGAAGGCTCGTGATCAAGGGGTCATTAAGCTAGTAGTATATTTTAAAACATTAATAACAGCCGTATGCAAATATATAGAAAATACACAAGGTAGTATCTGAAGGCTTCATTCTGCATATGCGTATTAAGAATGCTAATATAGCGTGGGATGTGCGTTGTGGTGCAGTGGATATCGACTCGGAACGAGAGATCGGGGTGCCGAGCTTGAATTCTTACTCACAAATACTCTTGGGAAAGGGATTAATCAGCCTCTTCCTTCCAGTTATGGGTTAAATAATAGAACAAATTGGGTTCTATAGCCTTGGCTGTCAACCAGTCTACCGCTGAACGCAATGGCAACCTACTGCGGGATAAACTTCTGCTCAGTCAGTCATGTCTATTTCGAGACATGATCGCCCATAGCGTGTATCACGTATGGCACTTAACTGACTATTTTATTAGTTCGGAAGATATAATTAAGAACTGGTAAATAACCTATTTTTGGGACGTTAATGCAATGTAGTGATCACCCAAAGCATGTACCACGTATGGCACTTAACTGACTGACTATAGCTTGAGTTCGGCTTCTATATATCGTCTACTCAAGTGCAGTGAGTAGGTCTACGCTACCTCTCCCCTCACGTGGCCATCAAGGCAGGTGATGTCTAAGATAAATATTTATGTCACGTTATAGTCGAAATGGAAGTTAGACTTTACGCTATATTGAGGTAGAGCTCACGATATAGTAGCACCGTGTTAAGAATACTTCCATCATTCGGTCAGTTAAGTGTCATATGTGATACACGCTTTGGGCGATCATGTCTTGGAAGAGCCATTCCTGACTGGCCAGAAGATTATCCCACAGCAGGTTGCCATTCCTTTCTGCGGCAGACTGGTTACCGACCAAGGCTATGGAATACAATCCGTCCTGTTATTTGACTCATAGCTAGAAGGGGAAGAGATGTATTATATTATAGAATAGTAATTAGTGGGGGATCAGTTTATTAATTCTTAACAGTAGAAAACAGATCCCCCACTTTATACCCATTAGAAGGTTTAATTATGTTTCCAACTATTATATTCAGTCACTCAGATAAGTGCCATACGTAATACACGTTTTGAGCGATCATGTCTCGGAAGAGACATGCCTGACTGGGCAGAAGATTATTCCGCAGTAGGTTGCCTTTGCTTTCTGCGGTAGACTGGTTGCCAGCCAAGGTTATAGAACCCAATCTGTCCTATTATTTAACCCCTAACTGGAGAGAAGAGACGGATTAATACCTTTCCCATGGGTATTTGCGCGTAAGTGAATGCAAGGAATTCAACTGGAATTCGAACTCGGCACCCCCAATTTGTCGTTCCGAGTCAATATCCACTGTACCACAACCAATAGATACAAAACCCCTTAGATGTAACAGATACTCAAGTCGACAAATATTCTGAACATTCCCACCACTGCAGCAAAGGACATTAACTTACTGCAGAAAGTTGCTTATATGAAGACTCTCGAACAAAAATGGAGATCTAAACCCTTGCATAGAAAATAAGCAAAGCGTCTGAATGAACCAGAAATTCATGTTCGACAAACCTCGGCGAAGGAGGACGAGTAGGGTCTGCTTTCGGTCACCCAGATGGAAGTGGCCAAAGTTGGACCCCTGTGTGGATGACCCTGGTAATGTGCTAAGCCAGAGCTCATGTCCGGTTGGCGTTAGAGCCAAGGTATTGGGAAATGAAAAAAGACAGATAGGGTGTCTCATTTGTTAGTAGAAAGAGAAGGATTTCATTTTGAGATAGTGGAAGGATCCGTAGTAAGAACTGTAATAGATACAGGGTCACAAGTCTCAATGCTGAATCAGGAAGATTATGAGCTCTTGTGATATAAGAGTAACTTGGAGGAGGCAGGTATTGAAATTGTTCAAGCGGCAGGAACCATGATGAAGATAAGAGATAGTGAATCTCCCAGTGGATGGAGAGGGGACGAGCAGCGTCCAGATGATTTATGTAGCCTCAGGTGTGTGTGAAGAGGCGATTTTAGGACAAGATTAGCTTCATCGTCATAAAGCCAGAACAGAGATTATCCCACCCCTGCCTTGATAGTAAATGATAGAAGAGTAACATTAGTATCGGCAAAAGACTAGCCAGTAGTGAGGAAAAGAAATTATACTTCTAAAGGTGAATGAGGCAAGAAAGGTGGAGTGCAAGCCTAATAAGATAATGAAGATAGACGAGGAATCTGTAAAGAATGAGTCAAGGGACAGGAAGAGGAAGACGAACTATCTTTCTCTCCGCTCTAAGAGAAGAGAATATGTCAGAATTTAAGCCAAAGTTATCGCAACCAGAAACAAAGAAGAGCCTTAGTGATGAAGTCCTGTGTTGAGATGAAATGTCAACTGACTTTGATAGTAAATGTGAAATATCTTTCTCTCAGTTCCAAACACTACTGGAAGACAGTGTGAAGAGTTCAGGTGTATGTCTAGAGTTACCCTTTAAGAAAAGATTGAGAGGCAGGAAAACTTGAGTCTCATTAAGGTGTGACTGGCAGGTAACGAGGGGCGGAGAAATTTACCTGTCGATTCCATTTTTAGGCAGCATACTGGGCAGATGCGTGTTCGGCAGCGTTATTGATAATGTCACCCGAACTTCAGGGCAGGCGAGCCGTGCACCTGTCTAGAATTCAAGTAGCCTGCTAGAAGGTGGGAATTGAAATTAAAGAATTACGGAAATATTATTAGGTTGTCCCAAAAGTTCGTAAACACTTGCGAAATGGGTCTATCTGGTCCAGCACAATCAAGACAACCGATGGTTTCAGAAAGGGCAAGAGACCGTCGGTTCCAAAACAAGATCGATTCGGCAAGAAAGTCTTGTTGTGCGTTTGGTTGAACTTTGAAGGAATCGTGCATTTTGAGTTGGTTCCGAATGGTCGTGCCATCAGTGCCGAACTTTACTGTCAGCAACTTCAGCGAGTCTACGAAAAGTTGAAGCAAAAGTACCCGGCTCTGATCAACCGAAAGCGGGCTTTGATGCAGCAGGACAATGACAAGCCACACACCGCCGAGAAGACTAAAGACAAGTTTGAAGAGCTGGATGGCGTTGAGGTTCTGCCACATCCAGCCTACAGTCCTGACTGTGGTCCATCAGATTACAGCCTTTCCCGCTCAATGCAACACTTTCTGAAGAGCCGCCGATTCGACTCGTTTGATGAAGTTGAGGAAGATTGTCAAGAATTCTTTCATTCGAAGCCGGTTGAATGGTACTTTGAACAGACCCGAAAGCCTGCAGATCGATGGCAAAAAGTCTTGGAAAATGATGGTCTTTATTTTGAGCAAGAAGTTTTGTTGTTTTTGCGAGTAAAATTTCAAATTTTGCAAGTGTTTTCTGGTAACCTTAGATTACTTGCCGAGTAAAATTTCAATTTTTTGCAAGTGTTTACGAACTTTTGGGATAACCTAATATAATGGCCTGGGTTGCATAACTTTGTTGGAGGATTACAAATTACTTGTTGTAGTCTCCATACCGTTACCGGACAGGGACAGTTTGTTCGAGTTATATCGGGTTATAAATTTACCTATTCCTTATCTTACGGCATATCACGTTGAGTATATCGGTTCTTGTTCGATCACCGAAGTTAAGAAACGTGAGCCTGGTCAGTAATTAGATGGGTGACCGCTTGGGAATACCAGGCGCTGCAAGCATTCAGTGACGAATGTGCGTTGTGGTGCAGTGGATGTCGGCTTGGAAGGAGAAATCAGTGAGCGGAGTTCGAATTCTAGTTGAGTATTCACTAGCATTAGTACCCTTGGGAAATGTATTAATCCGTCACTTCCCTCCAGTTATGGGTTAAATAATGGGATGGGGCCTGAAGGCAACCCATCTAGTGTTGGTCTCACAATAAAAAGACCCTTAGTAGCCCCTGACGAAGTATCAAGTATTCAGCTATTTGACAAGATTATGAATTGCGCCAGGGTTTCAAATTCACAGGGAATACTGAAGGGGTGTAGTGGGTTCTATCGTGGCCAAGGCCGCAAGATTACGACGATCCCCTGTGACAATATAGCCTGGAGGCAATAGCCAAATACAAAGTTGAAATAGAGCATATAGCTAGGGATGCGGCCCAGACGAAGTTTATGATGTTAGCAGCAGAAGAAGCTAGAGAGTGTAGAAACGATGCCTTGGGAACATGTATCGCACTGAGTCTTATTTATGTGACCAGTGAGCACCGACTGTGTATACTCGAATTATTTAAAGATAATTGAAAGGGGGTTGAAGAATACTGCCAGGTCGAGATATTAACCGATACAGAACTACTGCAAGCAATCCGTATAAGTGAGGAAGTTTGGGCAATGGTCGCTTAGAAGCCCATTGATCTCTCCAGGGTGTGTGAAGAAGAACCCACTAGGATGCTAAGAATGAAATCACCCTTAACTCTGATAAAATGATCTCTGAGATGTTCTGCGACTGGCAAGTTCATGACCTAATCCCATATAACCAGAATGAAGAGAAATGTTAAGAAAACGACTCAATAGTAAAGTTGACAGAATCTTAACTTACTGCACACAGTTATGAGAGCCGGTAATAAATAAATGCCTTAAGGTCACGATAGAGCCAATACCAGAGATATTAAAGACCATAGATGAAATTAATTTGGAGCAGTTAAAAGACAAATTAAGTACTTTAGAAAAAGAAGATATGATTTGGAAGAATAATAAAGTAATTTTTGGTGGGCAGAAGTACTTTATTTTATATCGTTGTTGCAGTGGTAGTAGTAGTTTGGAAAATAAGGAAAATACAGAGAGAAACGGAATAACGAGGTCTCGGTGAGCATACAACAAACGAAGAAGGGCGATCCCAATCTGAATAGATCAGAAACGGCAGGGGAAAGCAAGATCCAACTGAATCTGACGGCAGGAGCTAAAGAAGAACCGACTCCTGTAAAGGAGTCACTGAAACCTCCCCTTGCTGAGAGGATGCTGACAAAAAATAAATAAGCCCTGAGAAACACATACATAACCACACCCACACACACATCTGACAAAAGATGATAAAATGACTTGTTATTCCTGTCAAAAGAGGCGTAAAACGTGTGTGTTAATAAAGAGACTGTTGCCACATAAAAAAAAAACAATTTTGCATGTTATTCCATGAAATTAAAAAAGGGAACATTTTATTGCATTGAATTCAAAAGAAAAAAGGGACATTTTTGCATTTGCATAGGATTAGAAAAAAGACACGTCTTATTTAAAGCTAACATATTCAATGCATGATTGAATGGAAGTTTTTCTATTTTTCTGAGTAGAGTCTAAAAATTAAAACGCACCCTAAATAGTGTAACCGGTAGTTATAGTGTCATTTATTTTATATAGTGTCATTTATTTTATATAGTGTCATTTATTTTATATAGTGTCATTTATTTCATGAATGAGGGATGAAGTTGGGATCGATGTAACCCTATTTGCAAATGGCTGGTATTAATTTTAAGTGATTTTCAAAATGAGAAGCGATTATTTTTGTCGGATAAATAGTCGAAATGATAACAAGTGGAGAATATAGATTCAAATTAAACGAGTACAAGAGTGCAAATTGCTTTTGTTTGGAGAAGTAAGCGAATTTATCAAAGCGAGTTACTCAAAATATTTGTGAATGGGTTTTGACGATATGTGACTGATATGAACAGGCAGAGAATAACAGGGAGTAAATTCCCTTCCCTTTTATTGGAAGTCGAAATGCTTAAATTATATTACTTACGTTTCGTGATGCTAAGACGTATATAGGGAGGGGAAATAGCAATCCAGTCATATGCAACCAAAGATTCAATTGACACACAGGGTGCGACAAAAATAATCGAAAAGTTTGCTTTTTGCGATCGTTTGTTTCTTTGAAACGCTTAGTTGTATTCCAACAAAAATCGGGTCCTTTTTGTAACTTCTACCTTATCACATGTCATAACAATTTCACGTTTTCTACAAGGTGCCAACCCCTCCGGGGTTGCAGGGACAATTCATCCACATCTTATGCGCCAAAGCGACATTGCATCACATTACAGCCTCCCGTAATGTTCAATCCCGTTCTTCCAATTGTATATACGTCATTCACTTTTATTGGTAATATTGACCCAGCATGAATCCCGTTTTACAAATACAACAAAAACCAATATTTACTTTGCATGTTTTAACTTACGCGTCTCGGCAATCTCATACTGGGCAAACACATCACTAACTTGTCATATAGATAGCATGATTAATAAAAGATTCAGGTGATTTTCATAATGTACTAACCTTCAAGTGGCACGTGATAAAATTAGGACCCAATTAGTTTACAAATTACAGTTATCTAAATGAAGCTGCTGTTGCAAATTTTCAAAACAATGGAAAAATCTGAATTTTGTGTGCATTGCTTTCTGATGGGAAAAATACTGTTCAAGCAAAGCAATGGCTTGAAAAGTGTTATTCAGACTTGTTCCGTCAAAAACAACGGTTACGTAGTGATAAGTTGACTTTAAACGCGGTCGTACAGACAGAAATGGTGCTGAACGTTCGGGTCACCCAAAATCGGCAGTTGTCCCGGGAAACACCCAAAAATTCGCAAACTCGTTTTAGCCGGTCGTAAATTGAAGTTGCGTAAGATGGCGGATGAGTTGAAGATACCAGAAGACAGTGTATTTACCATTTTGCATGAACATTTGTTAATGAGAAAGCTGTACTCAAAGTGGGTGCCGCTTTGGCTCACAGTCGACGATTCAGAGCGTTGCTTGCAACTGTTTCAACATAACAATAAGTCTTTTTGTAAATATCTGACAAGGGATGAGACAGGAAGCTACCACTTCAATTCGCAGTCAAATTGACAGTCATCTCAGTGGACAGCAGCAAGAGAAAGAAAACATTAGCAGGAAAGGTTTTGGCCACCTTATTTGGGATGCTCGAAGTATTTTGTTCATCGATTACCTTGAGAAAGGAATAACCATCAATAGCGAATATTATATAGCATTATTGGTGTGTTTGAAGGAAGACATCGCCAAAAATGAAGAAGAAAAAGTCATCTTTCACCAAGACAACGCACCATGTCAGAAGTCAATCGCAACGATGGCAAAGCTACATGAATTGCACTTCGAATTACTTCCACACCCACCCTATTCTCCAGATTTGGCGCCCAGCGACTACTGTCTGTTTGAAGATCTCAAAAGAATACTTCAGGGAAAAAGATTTGGCTCTAATGAAGAAGAGATATCGGAAACTGAGGCGTAATTAGAGGCCAAACGCAAAACGTTGTACAAAAAAGGCAGCGAATTGTTAGAGAAGCGTTGGAATCAGTATATCACCCTAGAAGGAGACTATGTTGATGAATAAACTCGAATCTAGCCTAAAAGATACTGTTTCGTTAGTTAGGCCCAGGATTTATTGAATGATGTGTTAGACAGGCAGTCAGTTATATTTATTTGTAACACTGTAAAGAACAGATTGGACGTACCGAAGGAGCGTTTCAATTAGAGCGCTAGCCTACATATAATTTTAAGTATCACAGGCTTACTCATGTTTAATTTAAATTCTCATTGTCTAATAATGCAGGTGAATGCAGTATTTTACACTTATATGCGAAGCTGACATCGTTGGTATAAATTAGTATTTAAAGAAATTGCATTTACGACACTTTAATTTTGGCCACTCTGATGTATTCATTCGGGTTGGTGTCAATTGATTCACTATCCTGACAACATAAATTGGTTGAATGTGTTTCGTTACAACCTGATTAAATCTTTCATGAAAACCAAGGTAATATGATGAAACTCTATCTTGAATAAGGTGACAAACCGTCACACACATCGTTTCCATCATACAAATATTCGGCTGGATACTTACTAAATTCCTCGGATCCTTACTAAAGAGAATTCAAAATAATACTATAGCTATGACAGTAGATGAAATATTTTAATCAACAACATCCACAATCGTCAGGCCATATATATATATATATATATATATATATATATATTGTCATCCGCAGACAGATCTGTTTCGCCGTATCACAGCTCATCAGTACGGTTAGTCCCCGATTGCGTTGTTTTTTTTACCCAGGATTGAAACCCGACCGAAATGGCGTCAGTCGGCGACTCTACCCCTGGGCTATGGGCGTTCGGTGGAAGTAGGCAGACTTTTTAGCGCATATCATTATACGCGCCCAATAGCTAGCGCGCTCTAATTTATTTCACTGAATGAGCGATGCGTACATACCAGAGTAGCTACTGTTTATCAAAGTCTGCTATTTTTCCAGAGTGCTCAATCAGGGTGTGAGAGCGTAAATATTTATATATATATATATATATATATATATATATATATATATATATGTTGACACAGGAGCCGGTTTAAATTATGTTAGACCTTTAGCCCCTCATTGATTCCTCTGAATCACACTATTTTACGAAATATATATTGTTTATTTGTACAGTATTGTGTTATGTGTCGAGGATTTTTTGTTTTATTTTTATATACGGGTTTTTATACGTCTATGTTATTGCTTACATATTTGTTTTTGCTGGTGTTTGAGTGTATATATATGTGTGTGTTCGTATATGTGCATATGTATATATGTACCTGTGTGTGTACATATATGTGTACACATATATATGCGTGTGCGGGTATGTGTGTACGCATTTACGTGTGTATATGAGTTGTATGTGTACATATATGTGTTTTTTGACATTACTAAAGTTATACTGTATTATAACTGTACCGTTGACCGAAACATTTACCTACATTATTGTTTTATTACTATTGTATTGTTAACCGAATAATTAGTATATTTTTGATTATATAGTGGTGTGGGTGGTAATTATGATTAAAGCGGATTGATTAACTAGTACATCTTAATTGTTTAATTTTCTTATCCTTTCATTATTAATGTGTAAATAAATTTTTAAACTAAATAATTAAGTTTAAACAACTAAATTTAAATAGAATAATTAGGCTTACTTTTCAATTAAGATTTTTTTTAATTTTTTAATTTTATATTGTATTATATTTGTTTTGTTGATTGTATAATTAGTATAATTTTGATTATATAGTGGCGTGAGTATTCTGTGATCACAACAGATTAACTATCATCTCTTAAATATATTTTTAATTTTTTTAGACTCTAATTTCTTATCTGTTCTGCCTTAATATATAATATATATTTTTATTTTTTATTTTCATTTTCTCCTGTCATTTTTTCCCCTATTCTTTCTTGTTCTTCCTCTTTCGTTTACGCTTTAAGATACTTTCCCTTTCTTTTTAACTCTCTCTCTCTATCTCTCTCTCTCTCTCTCTCTCTCTCTCTCTCTCTCTCTCAACTCAATTTCTTTACGTTTCAAATCTACGGGTCAGCAGTTTGGATTTTTGTTGACATCCGCTCTTATGCGTGCTCTTTGATTATATGTTGCGTATATATATGCTTATGTATAAATATGTGTGTTTGTTCACCGAACTGATGTAATGATGTATTTTTCTTAAATTTTTTTTTTTAAGCGAGCGACCTTTATTTTTATTCGTTTTTTTTAGATCTTTGTGAATTTAATTCGTGTAAAATCCTTTGTACAATAAAGACGGAAGCTGATGATGGTTCGCCTGAAATAGGTCTGTACTTCCGATTTACCATGAAATAACGTGTCTGCCTTAATTTTTTTTTATGTTTGCTCTATATGCATTTATATACATATATATCTGGAGCTTTCGTAGGGAGTTATCCTACCACTGTATGTACAGGATACTCCTTTGGATTCTTCTATATCTACACCGCATGGTGATATATATATATATATATATATATATATATATATATATATAGTCATCAGCATATAGTTCTGTTTCGCTGTATCACAGTTAGACATCTGATTGCTTTTAACCAGGAGTGAAACCTGACAAAAGTGACGTCAGTCGGCGATTCTACCTCTGAGTTTTTGGGCGCTCGGTAGCGGAAGGCGGATTTTAGCGTGTTATATATACAATGTAAACACACGCCAGTAGCCAAGAGTGTTCAAACTCATTACTGAATGAACGATGCGTGGATGCGTGAGTAGCTACTTTTTTTTAAAAGTCTACTATTCCTCCATATAAGAACGGAAGTCACACTACTTATACCTAAGTTTTGACCACGCTGATCTTTTTAAGCAAATAAATCGAAACCTAATGTGATGTGTGTTCCGTTCTTTGACATATTGTTAGCTGTGCATATTCAATTCATTTGTTTCATTGTGCATTGAGCACTCATTTTGATCTGTCGTTTGTTAGTCACACTAGCATCAATTTTATTGGTTTATATATATATAGTGTGTGTGTGTGTGTGTGTGTGTAGGTGAGAGAGAGGGAAACATGTGTATTAAAGCAAGTGTTTATTATTTTTTATTTTTATATGTGTGTACGTGCAATATTTTGGATGGTAAAGTGTTCAATATTGTATGTGTGTGTTTGTGCTGAAACGTTGTCTGTTTAAGTGCTTGTTTGAGGGTAACGTAGGTTAATATATGTCTGTTTGTGTGCATGTGTGCGCGGATTAATGCAAGTAACACGTGTATTAAAGCAATCAAAAATTTTTAAATATATGTGTGTGGAATATTTGGAGGTAAAGCGTGTGATGGTGCATGTGTGTGTTTGTCTAAGTGTATGTTGGACGATAACGTTAGTTAATATAAGTTTATATGCGTATGCGATAAAGAAAACATCTTAAATAGTTAAAACAGTAACGAGACACATGACACATATATGATCAATAAGAATTAACCCCAAATTAAAACATACCAGTGTATAGTCTCTTTGTTATTTTTCATTTTTTTCTCGATCTCCGAAGAAAATTTAATAAAAATGAAACATGTTAGATTGAGATACATTTCCTATTTTGTTCTCATACTTTATTCTATCATCTTGTCGGATTCCGATCCATATATTGAATCTTGTCGGATTCCGATCCATATATTGAATCTTGTCGGATTCCGATCCATATATTGAATCTTGTCGGATTCCGATCCATATATTGAATCTTGTCGGATGCCGATCCATATATTGAATCTTGTCGGATGCCGATCCATATATTGAATCTTGTCGGATTCCGATCCATATATTGAATCTTGTCGGATTCCGATCCATATATTGAATCTTGTCGGATTCCGATCCATATATTGAATCTTGTCGGATTCCGATCCATATATTCAACTCATATTTATGGATGAATATATCTGGTCTTTAAATGGATTTCGGACCAAACAGCTTGATTTTTTTCTCTCATAAACGGCTAACCGCTAAAATAAAAAGTAAGAACTTTAGGTCGAAGGAAAAGCAAAGAGCAGAGTGAATCATCAGTCGGTGGCATTGAATCCTAAAATAAAAATGGTACAAGAAGGTTTCATAGCTAATCATTATATTTGTGTTTCGTCTACCGTGGAATTTGTGCCAATGGACACAATTTTACTTAAATTTCGATTTGACGAGAAATTTTATTGGCACGGATATTTTCATTCGTACTCAAGATAAAAGGGTGTGATGGGTAAATTATCACCAATTCATATTTTTAGCTTCAAGCATGTAAGTTGTTTGTTTTTAATTTTTGTCTTCTTCACAATATAGCAGGGTAAGTTGAGCACCGCCTGTAAAAAAAAAAAAGCACCATGCCTCAATTCACTCAGCCAGAAATTTGGAAATGGCAGGCTGTACTACTTAGTATTTGCACTAGAAGCTCTGTTACGAATATTTAAGAGTGTTTGGGGTGTCAATCTGAAAAAATTGCAAAGGATCCAGAAAAGGATGGATGTGTTTAATTAGGATAACGAGGGTACGATAACTGAGAACAGTCACTTATTTTGATGAGAAAAGAGCTCCCGAATTTGATGATGAGTGCCTCATGCTCAACAACAAGGTGTACACTACCGGCCATAATTATTAGGTCACCCCACGTTTTTAAAAGTAATGATGTATTTCTTACTATTTTTAGTAGATATTTCTAAGTGAAAATTGAATGGTTCTTTTGTTATTATTACTTTGCAAAATTTTACAAGGCAAGGAAGCAAAGATGAACTCGTCCGAATCACCCTAAATTTTCTTCATTCTTTCATTGACGAAACTGCAATATAGGTAATTATTAAATATTTATAAATTCATTTGATGTACATGTTATAGTGCAATATTAACAAAAGAACCAATCTATTTTTATTTACAATTATTCACTTGGCAATAGATACTAAAAAATAGTATGAAATACATCATTTTTTTAATCACTGTGATGCCTAATAATTATGGCCGGTAGTGTACATGAAGTGCGTTGAGGAGATAGTGCTGCCCCGAGTCAAGTGGGTGGCTGCTGGATGATCCTATATCCAGCAAAAGAACACTGCACAAGCAGGAGAATCTACTTAGCCTGTCAGACAATTTCTGCCGTCTTTGGCCGCGCATATCTTCCCAGACTCTAACCGTTTTATTTTGTGTAAGGCGAAGTTAAGTGGCAGACTAACAATGTTGCAATTTAGCAAAAATTGATGAACTAAAAGCAAGGATTCAGGCAGTACTGTCAAACTTAAACAAATTACCCCTTCAGAAAAAATGCAGGAGATTCTGAAGATGTCTGGAAGCAGTGGTCGAAGTGAATAGCATTTTATTGAATAAATTTATTCTTTAGTATTTCAAGATATTGTTGTCTATTTTGCTAAATATAACTGTGAAAATGAGATGTCAGTGTTATTTTCTTTTTTGCCTTCTTTAGGTGACGATTTATCTATTGCACCCTGTAGAAAAAAGCAAAGAAAGAAAGAGATAACAGAGAAAATAATCGAAGAAAATGGAAAAAAGAGATAGATAGATAGAAAAAAAGAAAAAAAGATAGATAGATAGATAGATAGATAGATAGATAGATAGATAGATAGATAGATAGAAAAAAAGAGATAGATAGATAGATAGATAGATAGATAGATAGATAGATAGATAGATAGATAGATAGATAGATAGATAGATAGATAGATAGATAGATAGATAGATAGATAGAAAAAAAAGAGATAGATAGATAGATAGATAGAAAAAAAGAGAGATAGAGGGAGGGAGAGAGAGAACAAAACAAGAAAGTAAAAATTAGAAAAAGAAAATTCACCCACTTACAAGAAAACGACCTATAAACTGAAAATGTAATTTATGAAAGTTCTGGCAAGCAATCAAGACGCTACAACGCGGGAGATAAACGAAGAATTGATTTGTGTTTTATGGAAACTTTTCACAGAACATTAGGAGAAAGATTACAACGAAAAATTACAAAATTATAAAGAGTTCCTCGTTGAAGATTCTTTTTAAAATTCGTATATGAGTATACGGATAGAAAAAAATATCAACATATGAAAAGATAATGCCGTTTTTAAATAGCTATAAACGCGCATGCAAATTGGTGCCTCCTCACCTTTTAGTAGGTGTGACTGGGTGACAACAGTGTGGCCCATTTTTTTTTTAATCGTATCACTCCGAGCAAGGCGGTAATGCCACTGATGTGCAGGGGGCTACATAAGAGTAAAAAGATTAAGTAGAAGAGAGTGAAGAGGAAGACGAACCAGTTAGAAAGGAGTAAGCGAAGGATGGGAATATATGTGTGATGACAGTTGCAAAGGTGGAGAGAAAGGAAAGGATATACGGGGTGGTGAAAGAACTAGAGTCAAGTGGTTAGTAGATGAGTATTGACATTGCATTTAAATTCCTGCAGGTTGTAGCTGTCAGAAAAGCAAGAATATGGAAGCGAGTTCTACAGGCGGGAAGTGCGAGAGAAGAAGCTGAAGGAGTAGAATTGTCGTCTGCATTTGGTTAATCTAACTGTGAATAGGTGAGACCCAGTTGCCAGTCTGGTTGCACGAGCAAACATCTGTTGCGGAGGCACTAGTAACTTAAGTTCGTTGGAGCAGAAGCCATGAAAGTATTTATAGAACAGACAAAGGGAGGCCACATCTCGTCGGTGGGAAGTGGCTGTAGTCGAGCCGCTAAGTCGGTACCTATCACATTACTCTTTTGGAGCCTGTCGAGAACACTGAGATGAACAGCAGAGGCGCCTGACCATATATGACAGCAGTATTCCATGCACGGACGAATGGTTGATTTGTATATATGCAGGATGGATTCAGGCAGGAAAAACATCCTGGCCCGACACAGTGACCCAACCTTCTTAGCAGTGAATTTAGCTATGGACTCAATGTAGTGCTTCCATTTGAGATCAGAAGAGAGGGTAAGGCCGAGGAGGCGCAGTGTATTGCTCTCAGGTAGACTCGTTTGGTCCATGCTTATGGGAGGCAGGAGAGGTTGCCTGTGATGATAGACAGACAACAGCTTGGTATTAGTCGCATTGAAATTGACAAGCCACTTCGTGCTACAATTCACCACAGAGCTTAGATTCCGTTCAAGGTTAGCAGCAAGTTTATGTTTGTTCGCCACGACGGGTTTCTTACTGATGCTGGTGTAAATTATGGTGTCATCTGCGTAGATACCTACTTGGCTCTTGATCTCATCTGGGAGGTCATTTATGACAATAAGTAAGATCGTCGGGCCCAGGATAGAGTCCTGATGGACACCAGCGTTTGTGCTGTAGGATGTAGAGACATGTCCATTCAAAACGATCTTCATTTTGCCGTTATTTAAAAAAATAAATTTGAAGTCTAGTCATTACTAGTTCTTCTCTTCTCGACATTTTTCCTATTGGAAATTTTAACTTCTATCCATTCTTTGAGGATGAGTTTAATTTTGTAGAGTTTGTTATTTTTGCAGGAGTTCCACAACTCTTGCTATTTGTTCGTAATAAAGTTGTTGATTCGAGGTTTGTAACCTGTGTGGTGTACTTCTATATCACTAATGTTGATGTTTAGTGATCTTTTAGCTGCTTTGTCTACTTTTTCGTTTCCTCTGAGACCAATGTGGCTGGGAATTTAAATTTAAATAAAAAAATTTAAAAGATGAAACGAAATTATATTTTCCGTATGTTCGACTACAGCATTTAAATCTAAAGTTAGTGAACTCTTGGCAGACTTTGCTCAAGTCAACAGCGAATTAAACAGAATTGACAACAAAGAGTGTAATTGAAAAAGATTAACAATTCAACCGTCTTACTTTGAGGATAAAAATGGCTCCAGCCGGATTTCAACAAGCTACGTACATTATACTCGCGGATAGTGTTTTCGCAGTTGCTTATCTGGATGAAATATTGATTAAAATTGTATCTTAGGAAACATCTAACGGAAATGTAAAAAGAATTTTTGAAAAAAATACAGGTTTAAACTCAGAGAGGAAAAGTGCGAATTGTTTTGCCTAAAATCAATTACCTCGGATAAATTATTGACAAAAATACTCGTCAACCAGATTTGTCGAGGGCAAGCGCAATTAAGAAAATGACTTCTCGAACAAACGTTAGTAGGCTACAATAATTCCTAACTAGTAAATTACTATCAGATCTACATGCTTAATATACAGAATTTGAGAGCCCCACTGAACAATTTACTTTATGTAAGGCGTAAAGTTAAAAGGGATTGATAATTGTCAAAAGGCATTTGCAAAAACATCAAGAAAATACAAACATAAGATTTATCATTAGCTCATTAGTATCGGAGAGTAGAAATCGTATTGGCTTCAGATGCTAATGATATATGAGCGGTAATTCTACAAAAATAGGATGACATTAAAATTAAAAACTGTCGTACATGCTTCGCGTTCGCTATATAGCGGCAGAAAGAAATTATATTCAGATCGAAAAAGAAGAGTTAGTAATAATATTAGCAGTGAGAAGAATTCCCAGATTTATACACGGAAGTAGCTTTCGTTTGGAGATAGACCACAGACCTCTATTATCAGTTAATGGTCGGAAGAAAAGAATTATGTACACAGCAAATAGATTGCAACACTGGAGCACCATCTTATTAAATTACAATTTTGGGATGCAATATAATCGTCCCAAAATATAATACATGTAGTTAGGGTATCAAGAATGATTTGAAAAATATTAAAATCTTTCAGGACACTGTTATTGCAGTTTTAAAAAGCGAAATAGAAATTTAAAATGGATTATGCAATGTAGTATGCGAATTAGCAGTTACTCTGGAAGAAAAAAAAAGCAGAACTGGTTCTTGTAGTGCCATATCGCGCATGGACGGGCGTCCCTGCATGAACGTTCGGTGGGCAACCCCGAGGCCTCATTATGTTGTAGGCCGCGCCAGTCTCCATCCTTCACAAGTTGCAAATGATTGGCCGACTGATTCTATTCTAAGACCTCTCCTTAACTGAATCACTATGGAAATAAGCAAACATAATAGCAAAACTAAACCAGCTCATTTGAAAACGCCCAAACCTGTCTGCATCTCTTTCACTAACATACGCGGCATCCGCACCAACTTCCCCAGCGTAGATTCTTTCCTCCATAATAACTCACCTGATATATTAGCCCTATGTGAAACTAATCTTAACCATTCTATCCCCTCATCTGAGTTCTACGTTCCTGGCTACCTTCCCCTCTTCAGGAAGGACTCCAATGTTCATATGCATGGGCTTGGTGTCTATGTCAGCGAACACCTTCCCTTAGCTAGGGTGTCATCTTTTGAATCCCCAGATCATTCTTTCATGTGCTTCCGCCTCTCACTTCTCAGTTCGATTAGCTATCTCTTCTTTTTCTACCGCTCTCCTTCCTCCCCTGACTGTTCGTTACTTGACATCATTTCTGACAATATCGACAAAGCCATTTCTTCCCATCCCTCTGCCCATGTATTCGTGTTTGGTGACTTTAGCGCCCAACACACCAAGTGGCTGGAGAACGCTGTCACCGACCCTGCTGGTGTCCACACCATGAACCTTTCAATCACCCAATCCCTTACGCAAGTAGTGGACTTCCCCACGCGTTTCTTCGACAACCCTAACGGAAGGGACTCACTTCAAGATCTCTGCTTCACTTCCATCCCAGACTCTTGCACTACCAGACAACTCTGCCCACTCGGAAACTCTGACCACACTGTAGTGTCCGGCCATTTTTCACTCCACTCCCGTCCGACCCATGAAACCCAGACAAGTAAAATAACCTACTGCTAACAAAGAGAAGACTGGGATTCGTTCTGAGACTTCCTCTGTGACATCCCTTGGAACAACGTTTTTAGTCTTCCCATCGAAGAATGTGCATCCGAGATCTCCTCCTGGGTTAAGGCTAGCATCGATGCCTTCATCCCTGCTAGGAAATTTCAGCTTAAATCTCATTCGTCTCCATGGTTCTCACCCGCTTGCTCGGTTGCCATTGCCCACCGGAATCATTTCTTCCGACTTTATCGTAAATACGTGTCGGACCAAAACAGGCGCCTTTTCACTTCAGCTCGTAATAAGTGTAAAAGGATACTTAAAGAAGCTAAGATGTTGTTTGCTGCCAGAATGAAGCAACGCATAGCATGCTCTAAATTCGGCCCTAAAGACTACTGGCGAATCTGTAAAGGAGTGCTTAACAAGAGCAAGTCCACAATACCCCCGCTAATCAACAAATTTGAGGTCCTCACCTCCCCAGCAGATAAGGCTGAATGCTTTGCCTGCAGATTCTCGAACAATTCGAGTCTGGACTCATTTGGAGTTTTTACATTCGACTTCTCACCTAGAACCGAGGCACAACTGAATGATGTCCACATTACACCTTCGCTTGTCTCTAAGATAATCTTAAAACTTGACCCTCACAAAGTGAGCGGTGGAGACGGAATCCCAATCATAGTCTTAAAGAAGTGTGCCCCTGAACTCTCCTCTGTCCTTTCTAAGCTCTACAACCTCTGCCTATCTGCTTCCTGCTTTCCTGCCTGTTGGAAATCTTCCTCTGTAGTTCCTATATTTAAAAACACTGGGGAACCCCTGGACCCTGCAAATTACCGCCCTATCAGCCTTCTTCCGATCTTTGGCAAAGTGTTCGAAGCCATTATCAACGCCGAGGTGGTTCAGCATCTCACAGCACACAGGCTCCTCTCGGACAAGCAATATGGTTTCCGCTTCACCAGGTCTACTGCTGATATGCTAACGACCATCACCGAGTACATATACCAGGCACTCGACAGGAATGGCGAAACCCTAACCGTTGAATTGGATATATCTAAGGCGTTCGACAGAGTTTGGCATGCTGGCCTTCTATGTAAACTGCGGAGCTATGGTATAACTGGACATTTGTTTCAACTAATCCAGTCATTCCTCTCTAACCGCACAATGAAGGTGGTATTAAACGGACATGCCTCTCAGAACTACCATACAAACGCAGGTGTCCCCCAAGGCTCCATCTTAGCTCCTACACTCTTCCTGATATACATTAATGATCTCCCTGATTCCATAAGAGCCCAAGTAGGTTTGCACGCCGATGACACCACAGTTTACTCTCGCCTCCTACAAAAATCTGGTGTAGGCGTCGAAGCTAATCTCGCAGCCGAGATTGAAAAAGACCTCCAATCCATAGTGGACTGGGGTAAGAAATGGCTAGTAAATTTTAATGCTTCTAAAACGAAGCTACTCTCAATTAACCATCATCGACAATCTCACCTACCTCCCATTAGCATGGGCCAGGCTTGCCTCCCAGAGAGTAAAACACTACGCCTCCTTGGTCTCACACTTTCAGCGGACCTCAAATGGAATGACTATATCGAATCCATTGCTAAATCCGCTGCTATGAAAGTCGGTTCACTGTGTAGGGCCCGGAAGTTTTTTCCGTCTGAATCTATCCTGCACATTTATAAATCTACCATCCGTCCGTGCATTGAATACTGCTGCCATATCTGGTCGGGTGCCCCTGCTATTCTCCTCGAGCTTCTCGATAAGGTTCAGAGGAGGGTCTATAATGTGATAGATACCGACTTGGCAGAACGCCTGCAGTCTCTCTCCCACCGGTGCAACGTGGCTTCCCTGTGTCTCTTCTATAAATACTTTCACGGCTTCTGCTCCGATGAACTTAGATCACTGGTGCCCGCTAAATACGAATTTGCACGAGATACTAGATTAGCAACTAGATCCCACCCTTTTACAGTGAAACCGATAAAATGCAACCGCAACTTCTACTCCAACAGTTTCTTTCCTCGACTTCCCGACTCTGGAATTCCCTTCCACACGATTGCTTCCCCGACGGCTACAATCTCCAGGAGTTTAAATGTAAGGTCAATAGACACCTCCTAACACACTAACCTGCTCCCATTCTATCAAACACTCTTCCCATCTGCCCAACCCTCATCCTCGGTATCCTTACTCATCTGTCACCTTCCTCCTGACATTCCCTATGTCTAACCACTCCTTCTGTTTACCTTCCCCTATGTAGCCCCATGCGCAATAGTGGCAGTGGAATGCCTTGCTTGGGGTGAAATGATTAAAAAAAAAAGAACGAGATATGATTATTGTGGAAATAAAAAAATAACGACTAAAAGAAAGAACGATAGGCATTTTTTAGAACAGAATCCAGATTTGAACGCTTCTTCTTCTTCTTCTTCTTCTTCTTCTTCTTCTTCTATGTGCCTTATCCTTTCAGGACGTAGGCAATCATGGCCTTCCACGTCTCTCTATCTCTGGCGGCTTTCTCCTGTAACGTCTCGCCGCCTCCGTTCTGTCATCCACCTGCTCAGGCCTTTCAAATATGCTATCCGCTGCTTTTCTCTGTCTCTTTTTCCCCTCTATCTGATCTGTTAGTATCAGGTTCTCCAAGCCCTCCTTCCTCATTGCATGTCCCAGGAACTTCAGTTGTCTCTTTCCGATGCTCAGTATTAATTTCCTTTTTGTTTCCAATCTTTTATCTAGTTAGGCACCGTAGGAGATTATCATAAATTAATCGTTGCACGCAAAATAAATCCACGACCATAATATATATTTACTAACAGTATATCCCGGCGTTGCTCAGGTGTAATCAAAGCTTTAAAACTAATCCATGGTACTGGAGCGCAGACTGTTTGGACGTTGGCACAAAAGACTAAAAAGCAATAGATGTTTCCAGTTAAATCGAAAACGTAGACTGAAAGAATGGATGTAAGTCAAATTTTGATTTCCTGGTATCGATATCAAATAAGTTTTTTTCGTCGTAAACTGAATTTTGAAGGCTAAATAAGTCCTCTGAGTAAATGACATAATGGCTGAGACTAAGAACTACAATTATACCTACTTAGAGCCAAACCTGAAGCAAAAACTAAAGTAAAAGTGCTGAAAAAATACAGACACGCAGGCAGATAAACAGACACACACACACAAACATCTTGTCTTTTATAAATATATATATTATCGATTTTCTGCACTATTGTAAGAACTGCAACCTCGAAACTTCTGAATATCGTTTCTTATGTCTTTGTCTATGAGTGTATCAAATTTGATTAAAATCGGACCACTCCTTCTATAAACCGACTTTTTAGATTATCAATTTTCGATATTTATTGGGCACAAAACCTAAGAACACTCTCAGACGCTTATAGTACAACTGTGTAAATTTTCAAGAAAATCGGTTCAGCCGTTTCGGAGTCTATAGGTAACGGACACAGACACACACACAGACACACACACAGACAAAGTTCCATTTATAAATAAGTTTAGTTTCCCTAGAAATCTCCGTCTTTGTTAAAACACGGCCCGCAGGGAAATATATTAATATTTACGTGGCATATATAAATTTATGTGGAGATTCCAGGAACTAAATTTCGACAGGCTCCGTTCAGTTATACGACCTCAGCAATTCAGGATGTAAAGCTATGATTTAAATATAGATGTCAGTCACAAGCGCAATGTATCTGACATTAAAACTTCAATATCACAAGCCTTAACTGCATAAAGTATTCAGATGAATCAATGTTAACGGCAAACTCAGAAAGAAAACTGAAAAATGAATATTAGACGAGTAAATGAAAGCAAGAAGAAAAAACTATTAATTGTAAGAAGGCAGAATGCATCGTTATCAGCAAACTGGATTGGGATATGTAAGGATGATGCGGATATCGTGGACTGAGCATGCAAGCAACGATGAGGTGTTGGAAAGAATGGCAACAAAAAGGAAATTAATATTGAGCATCAGGAAGAGACAACTGAAGGTCCTGGGACACGCAATGAGGAAGGAGAGTTTGGAGAACCTGATACTGACAGGCAAGACAGAAGGAAAGAGAGACAGAGGAAGACAGCGGATAATATATTTGCAGGGCCTGATCAGGTGGGTGACGGAACGGGGGTTGCCAGGAGTAACAGGAGCAAACAAACTAAGAGCCACAAGGGACAGGGAGACGTAGAGAACCATGATCGCCTACGTCCTGAAGAGACAGGGCACATAAAAGAGAGAAGAGAATGTGCCACACATATCAACATCGTCAAAATACAACTATTATAACGAGTTGGGTCATATAAATCCAGACGACAAAAAGTGTGATACAAAGATACAAATTTGAATCTGAAAAGTGAAATGTGTTTCAGAAAGTTGGAAAATACTAAGAGATAGGTAAATGCTTTTAGAAAAAAGTACCCCAAAACAGTGCCCCAAGGACATGTAAAACATAATCTTTCATATGTCAGTCAATGCAAAACAGTTTCCGAGCAAATGAGGAAAGAGACAGAGTTATCTCGAAGAATTTTGAAAAAGCCAGAGAGAGAGAGAGAGAAAGAGAGAGAGAGAGAGAGACTGAGACTATCGAGCCGGAAATTTTAAAGAAAGCAGAAAACTGCAGTAGACAATGACACTAAAAATGAGAAAGTGGCCACAAAATTACCGGAAAAATAAAGAACGGAAACTTGGAGAATAAAACACTCATAGACTATACTAAAGTTAAAGAAAAAGGAGAAATAAAGAACAAATTGCTTGACTAGAGCGAGAGATTGAATGACAGAAAAAGAATAATAATGACTGATAAAGGAGCGAAATCCGGGATGTTGTGGAAAGCCATAATCAAATAAATACTGAAATCATATGGCAGTTAAAAGAAACTCTCCCAAATATCTGAAACGTGCGGGAATCCCTCCTTAATGTTTTCTCACGAAACTAAATCATGATATATTAAAGAAAAACAGAAAGAAAGTGGGAGAAACAGACGAAGATTAACGAAAAATCGATATTATTGTCGTACCCATGAGCAATCGATAAAACAATTGACATAGTCGGGAGAAAAGCAAAGGTAAGATGATTGCATATAAATATGCGTCCCTTTAGAATATTAACAGCGGACATATATATGTATGTATGTATGTATGTATGTATGTGCGTGTGTGCGTACACATATTGCATATTTATATGTAGAGTGAAAATTAAATTAAATATTTGGCAGATTCGCAGCATTTATTTATGTTTATTGAACATTGGTCATGGCGAGTTTAAAATGAACAAGGAAGCCTCATATTTCATAACCGTAAATCAGCATGTGATATTGTGGATGGAATATATGAGCACGCTTATCTATTTACACATACACATACAAACAGACATATATATATATATATATATATATATATATATATATATATATATATAGCATCTACGCATCGTTCATTCAGCAATGAATTAGAACACTCTCAGCTATTGGGTGTGTATAATGATGATATAGACACTAAAATGTCTGCCTCCTTCTACCGATCACCCACAGCTCAGAGGTAGAATCGCCAACTGACGATAATTCGGTCGAGTTTCAATCCTGGGTTAAAAGCAATCGGATGTCTAACCGTACTGGTGAGCTGTGATACAGCGAAACAGATCTGTCTGCGGATGAATATATATATATATATATATATATATATATATATATATATATATATATATATATATATATTATAAAGATGCTCATTTTATTATAGATTCACACGTATACATGCTCTTATACTTAGATAAATGTATATATATGTATACGTAGATACATTTATACATATTGCATATATTTATGCCTATAAAATATTCATGTAATTATATATATGAGTGTATATATGTATAAAAGGAACTTATATATTTTATTATTTTCACATGTATTTATACGTACACACAGGCCGCACACAGACACACACAGAGGCACATATATGTGAGTATGTTATTGCGCATGCGCGTACACACACACACACACACACACACATATATATATATATGTCAGTCAGTTAGTTAAGTGCCATATCTTTTTCGAGACATGACTGACTGGGCAGAAGATTATCCTGCAGTAGGTTGCCATTGCTTTCTGCGGTAGACTGGTTGCCGATCAAGGCTATAGAACCCAATCTGTCCTGCTATTTAACCCATAACTTGAGGGAAGAGACGGATTAATCCCTTTCCCAAGGGTATTTGTGCATAAGTGAATGCAATGGATTCAGCTGGAATTCGAACTCGGCTCCCCGGTTTCTCGTTCCGAGCCGATATCCACTATACCACAACGCACATCCTATATATATATATGTAGGTATGTCAAATAATAAATATACATATGTTAATATACACATGTATAAGACTATTACTCAGGTACTAATAAAAAAGTGCACAATGTAGTATAATCGGAGTTATTAATTATATGTTAATAAATATACTTATTATCTTACCTCGTGGGCATGACTTTCATGCATTATGCAATCATCAGAAGAATATTTTAAACTGACTTTTTAAGAGATTTGAATTTAAGTTCACACGATATTTGTGGAAGTTAAATCTTATAAAGTTACGGCACTATATTTTAATTCATCTCGAGCATAGTATGAATAGAGAAAAATTACATGAAGATGAAAAACTTTAAATTTAAATTTAAAAATTGTTAATATTCAGGGAAATGAATTCAAAAGGAATGAAATGAATTATTATTCATGTGGGTAATTGAGAAAGGTAGAAGTCAAGTGAATTCAAAAGGAAGAAACAAATGCTTAGGAGAATCAGTATTAATATGAGTTTAAGTCTTTAAGTACGTATTTTTCTATATCAGCATGTGGTCATTAATTCATTCTTCTTTTGTTACGTAGGTCAGGATTATGTATGATATGGTGAGTTTTTTAAAAGACAAGTTACAACTATCTCGTTTTCCACTCTAAAATTTGGTTTTAGTGACGATATTCCAGATAATAATTGAATTGTAGTTGTTTTTTAATTACCAATAATATATAGATAAAACTGTGCTTTTTCTGCATTGACTCTTGTTTAAAGACAACATATGGTTATTGAAACGATATTTCCACTTATTTACTGTGGATGCAAAATAAAGTTTAACATCGTCATCCGAATGAATGCGAGTTCTATTAATAATGCTCCCGGATATACACTGCCTATTTAATGGGCAGGTTTTATATTTTCTGCGGTTGTTTTTAGAAGAGTTTCTATTTGTAATGATAGAGTAACTGTTATTATTCAGGTGAGATAAGTATTTATTTGATATCATATTATTATGTCGGATAATGTATTTTTATATGTTCTTAACGCCGGTATAAATAACTTTAACATTGTTTTTGTTGAAAATCATTTTTAGTCTAGATGAATGGTAGAATTTATTGATCAAATTTAAGAAGAATTTTCCAATGTTTGTTTGAACATTAAGGCTGAAGGGTGGGTTAAACCATATAATGTTATGTTTACGTGGTTTCTGTTTATTTCTACCTACTATGCTTTTAACAGATTATTCTAAACCTGTTTCGAGTTTTTTTTTCTCTAATGAATAAATGTATTTAATTTTGGATATATCAAAAACTTTCTTATTATTAAAGTTATTACATAAACTAAATTGAATTGATTTATACAAGTTATTAATGATATCGAGAATGTGCGTTGTGGTGCAGTAGATATCGACTCAGAAAAACAAATCGGGGTGCCGAGTTCGAATTCCAGTTAAATTCCTTGGATTCGCTTACCCACAAATACTATTGGATAAGGTATTAATCCGCCTCCTTCCTTCAGGTATGGGTTAAATAATAGAACAGATTGGATCCTATAGTCTTAACTAGGAACCAGTCTACCGCAGAAAGCAATGGCTTCTGCTCAGTCAATCATGTCTCATTCAAGACATGATCACCCAAAGCGTGTATCACATATGGCACTTAACTGGCATTAATGATACAATGTTTATTTGATTCTTTGATGATGTATTTGTGATGGTGTTAATCTTTAGCATACTGTTTGTAAAGGGCAATGTTCAGGTCAAAGGTTACATCTGAGAAGTTCACGACTTTAGCGTTAGTGGTGGTCGTAAGATTTAGACCACGGCCTTTAAAAAAACAGTTAAATATTTTTTAAATCTATTCATTTGTTGTGAACTTGTTTTACTTTATTCTACCGAAATTCTATTGAAATTTATAAAATCTTTTTCATAAACTATTTGTCTGAAAAATACGTTTCTCAAATCCATTTGTTGCTCTTGCTCTTTCCAATATTGATGAGGGCCTCATTAGGAGGCAAAATGGAAGTGACGAGCCGATTCGAACACCAGACTAGACTTTTGTTGTTATTTCGAAATAAATGCTTTTGTGAAAAGAATGAATTCGCTCCCCCACTACACAAAATGAAGACCAGCCAGGAGAGAATATTAATAGATTCATGCCGCCTTTGATATTGCAATCCCTGGTCAAGATAGTAGAAATTATATTACCTGAAACAAACTTAAAAACCGCACTCCGTGCCGACTTTTAAGGTAGTCAATGCGTAGGAGTAATTTGCCCCCTAGCTTTAAATTATGAGATTTATTTAAAGAAATAACTTTGAATCACTTAAGTCATTGCATGGAACTTCAAAAGCTCACTTTAAAACTGATTTGGACTAGAAGTGCAATTCTGACCAAAATAAATAAATAAATAAATAAATAAACTCAATAAAGCTGATTTATTCAAATTACAAACTTCTTAAAACTTCAGTAGTGATGAGATCCTTAAATTACAAACGCTGCTTAATTTCATTATTGTTGGACTCTTTTCAACCGCAAACTCTTTGGAACTTCAACAATGCTGAGTTCTTCAAATCGCAAACACCGCGGAATTTCAGTAACATTGGGTTCTTCAAATCACAATATTCACGGAGTCCTTGGAACCTTGATAATATTGATTTTTTTAAAAACACAAACTAATTTCAATTATGTTGGGATCTTCAACTCCCAAACTCTGTAAATCTTCAATATTGTTTAGTTTTTCAAATAACATGCTACGCGAAACTTCTGTAATTTTGAATTCTTCAAATAAAAAGTCAAAATGGAAATTTTGGTTGTAAGCTTCTTTTCTCATTTTAACATTTTTTGTAAATTTAAATTTTACTGTACTTTGTAGATAAATATTCCAATTTTAAACTCGATTTTCTCCGTTCTTGTAAGTTTTTTCATTGAATTGTTTGTATGTATGTATGTATGTATATGTATATATATTTTTATATATGTGGGTGGGAATGGATGTGTGTATGTATTTAAATATATGTAAGTGTATGTGTCTGTGTGTAAGGACATGGTTATGTAAGTGTATGCGTATATGGGTGTGTTTGTACGTATATATTTTACTTACTAAATTTTACTTACTAAATTTTACTTACTAAGTTCTCATTTTAGATCTACTATATTATGAGGCCCATTTTTATTTCTAGTTTTTCTATTAGTAGATTTTAAACCTACTACAAATGTCCGACTATATTACTGATATTATTTTAAACCACTGTTTTTTGATAATATTTAACAGTATATATATATATATATATATATATATATATATATATATATATAGTCTCCATTCTCTACTTTCATCCTGTTTTCTTTTTTTTTTTTCTCTTCCTTTCACCATCTGACGCCGGCATTTGTCACCATGGCTACCAATGAAATTTTTTTAACCCTTCTCCTGTCTTCCCAATTTTTCTTTATTTTCCCTTTTCTTTCCCCGCACCATTTCTATTCTTGTAACACGGTTAAATTTTAATTTTTTGATTCTTTAATACAGATGTTATAAAAAAAAAAACATTCTTTTAATATCGAGGATTAAATGTCTTTTTCTGCTCCCTGGTATCTAATCTGGACGACAAATTAAAAAGAAACATTTTTCTTTAATTCCCCACTTTTTTATATAAATAAAGAAAATCCGTTTATTGTGACGTAAATTTGGTGATTCTGAACACGAAAAATAAAGAAAGAATGTACCAAAACAACATGGAGAAATATCGTTTGCAGAAACTATCCACAGATATTGTTTAAAATTTTTGAAAAACGTAAGTCTTTATTCAACACGCGATGGCGTTGATTAAATTTATCAAAAATGAGGATAAAGGCGACACAACTTTCACAAGTATAGCGAATATGTTGCGTGAAAAGTTCCAACTGAATGAATTAAGCACTGATATGTTCAAGTGTTTATTTTTTGTACAAGGATTAACCTCACCAATGAAATAGGCCTACGTGTGAGACGCTTAAAGTTTGATTAAAACCAGAAAATAACTACAAAACTGGCTGAGGAATTTCAGAGAATTATAAACTTAAAAGATACCATAAATATTAAACAAAGGGACATATATATTTGAAATGTAAAACTAAAAAATAGGAAAGTTAAAATAAATCCCTGCTATACTTGTGGTCAGTTATATCGATATAACTATTGTCCATTCAACTATAAAAATGCTTCAGTTGTGGTTAAAAGGGTCATAAAAGTTTTTTGTGAAAGAAAAGTCAAAAGAAAACCTAAAAATAAAGTTCGTTATACCATGGATGAAAAACTCGCAGGAAAATGAAAATTCATAAACGTCCGATTGAAGGACACGAAAGTAAAAATGTAAATTGACAAAGGGTTAGACCTGACAATTATTAATGCGGATCAGTCAGTTAAGTGCCATAAGTAATACACGCTTGAGCGATCATGTCTCGAAAAAGACATGACTGACTGGGCAGAATATTATCCCGCAGTAGGATGCCATTGCTTTCTGCGGTAGACTGGTTGCCGACCAAGGCTATAGAACCCATGACTGGAATAGACGGATTAATAACTTTCCCAAGGGTATTTGCGCGTAAGTGAATGCAATGAATTCAGCTGGAATTCGAACTCGGCTCCCCGATTTATCGTTCCGAGCCGATATCCAATGCACCACAACGCACATACATGGAATAAAATTGGTAGACCAGCATTATGCAGTTCTAAAAAAAAAAAAAGTTGCCAAATGCATATCAGGCAAAAAACTTGAATTTTTTTGTAAAATTTATTTAAACGTTCGTTTCGCTGGAAAAGAGAGAAAATTGATAGCCTATGCCATGCAGTAAACGCAAAATCTTTCCGGTACTGATTCGATGGAGGAATTTGATTTATTCAATATTCCTGTCAACACATTTTGTAACAATGTTGTTGGATTATCTAATTATACAGGAAATTTGAAACGGTATTTAAAGGCAAGATTTCCAGATATTTTTTCTGAAGGGTAAAGATATTGTTCTAAGGTTAAAGCAAAGCTTGAGTTAAAAGAAAGGTTATCTCCAGTGCTTCGACCTAAGCGCCCGGTACCATTCACTGTACTTGAAGACACAAACAGAACGTCTAGAAAAATTAAGCGTTATAGAAAAACAAAATTTACAGTCGTTGGTTAAGTTCTGCAGTATAGGTAAGAAAAAAAATCAGTCTGCTAAGACTACTCCACAGGATTAAATGAAGGTAACAAGTGATTCTAGAAACCTTGGGTAATGTTGTTTCCTAAACAAAATGATGGAAAACTAAAAGCTGTTTATTACGTCTCAAGGAAGCTGCTGCTAGCAAACAAAAACATATACCCAAATCGATAAAAAAAATGGCTTCAACAATGATTTTGCTGTAAAAGGTTTCACAAGTATATCCAAGACATCACCATCCGTTGGTGACCTTTTTTTTCTGCCCGAAGAAAGTATTCCAACGCACACTACAAACAGAATGCAAAGATTGGCACTTAACTTACTCACCTATCCCAAAAGAGATAGTGCAAGCAGACAGATTATTCAGAGTAATTGTAAGAATGACCGAACCACTGGGAGAAACAGGAATAGCTTCATTGGTTTGTTGATCAAAAATAAAAGAACAACTTGATGTACAACACTGTCAGGAAATTATCGGTCACAATTGCCGAGATTAAAACTAAAGCGAAGTTTGACAAATTCATAAATCACAAAAAGAAAGAGTTATTTGGAAAAAGAAAGTAAAATATTTTTTCAATTTGTACGGTGAATGGGTGGTGATTTTGACAGTATTAAGAAAAAGAATATTATGAAGTTTCCATACAGCACTATCGGGTATTTCACGTATGAAAGCGCTTATGCGAAATTTCGTGTATTGGAGCGTAATGGATGAAGACGTTGAAAACTTGGTCAAAACTTGCAAGGATTGCCAGGTAGCTGCAAAACCACCATCCATAAAGTTTAACCTAAAACGCGATCCGATTGACTTATACTTCTTGACCCTTAACCAATCCGTCTACGCTGTGTTTGATCTCAGACCGCCCAAAGTAGACCTGGCACGTGAGAGAACGGGTTTAAGACCGGATTGACGCGATCCACGGTAGCTGATATTTGGCAAACGGAATATTCATTAGAACACTGAAATGTCACGGCTGTAGTTTTTTTTTAACGTATATTTATATATTAATTATATACACAATTATAAACAAGTCAAAGTTGGTGTCACTCAATAGTTGGCAGGTATTTTAATAATACATTCAGTAACAATCTTCTCGGTGGTTTGCTCAGTCGCATCTAGCAACATGCCGATTTCAGTTAGATCGGG
This sequence comes from Ascarosepion bandense, assembly GCA_037127315.1. Lineage (NCBI taxonomy): Eukaryota > Metazoa > Mollusca > Cephalopoda > Sepiida > Sepiidae > Ascarosepion > Ascarosepion bandense. The sequence continues at coordinate 3,382,272 of JBBBDQ010001492.1, forward strand.
GTGGTAAAGGCAGTTACGGGAGTTCAATTTTGCCTCACTGTATAATTTTTACCAGCTCGAAATGGAAACAGTATCACCAGAAGACGGCCATATTTTCAATCCAAAGACGATTCTGACTCCAAAAAAATGTATAACATGTCTATGTAGTAGAAAGTGTGGCCAGAGTTCAAGGGGTTTTGGAGAGGTTATTTGGAACACATAGACGGACAAAAAGATTTTGTCTGTTTTTTTATTTAGATTATAAATGCAATAACGGGACAATATTAAAAATGAACATGACGAGATATTCTTAGACGTGGTCTGAGAAACGAGAACGATATTCAACCGTACTTTTTAAATAAAAATTTTAATTTGAAATTCGATGAACGTAATCCAGATTAATAGACACCTGAAAAGGCCGGAGCGCACAACTGCTAAAAAACTGTGATATGGATGTCAAGTGTGGAACTGTTTGTTACTGCATGTCAGAGATAAACATTTAATTAGATAGGGGTCAAAATCTTCATAGTGCTTAACTTGAATGTATTAAATTAAAAAACAAGTTTAAAAAACGTAAAGGTCCTGGGTATGACGGTAAACTGCATCAGGCAGCAAGGCCTCTGACTAAAAGATTGTGAGGAGCATGGAACCACCTCTTAAATTTTGTTGTTCCCAGGTCCACTCTGACCCGGAGTAGTAGCACCTGTTAGGGTCCAAGCTATGGGCTAATAATTAACCCTCAAATTGGGGCCAAAACACTATGAAAGTATAAAAATAGACTTATATATATATATATATATATATATATATATATATATTAAATATATCACCAATAATACATTTTTGAAGAAAAAAAAAATTATTACCATAACACATTTTTGAAGGAAAAATATTCTCAGCAAAACATATTTTATTACAAAACTAGAAGACATTTTCAGTTTTCTAAAATAAAAAGAATAAAAACAAATCATTTTCATTAAAATCTGATTAAATCAATCTTTCCGCTATAACTGAACATTATAAAATAAAAATACCTTAAAACCCCACCTTTTTGGCATTAAATTACCCCAAAGAGTTTCATATGCCGTTAAACAAAACTCAAACTCAAAGTAAAAAACATAAAACCTTTCCCTGAAGTGAACGATATGAAATTTAATATGTCATGACTGATCGGAATATTGCCTGCTTATCCATTTTGTCATATATATACTAGGACCTTGAATAAGTTTTTAATGTTTTCCACCAGATGGCGTTCACAAAACTGGGTTAGTGAAATTTCGGATGGTAATGCATCTATCAGGAAGTGCAATAAGCAAACATGAAATTTAGTGTATGATATTTCGCCGAAGTGTAAACAACTTTGATTTTCATATCTTTAAACATAGAGTGCGTGCCAATGAATGTGTATTTGCGGGGAATTTTACTACACTACTTTATGAAAATTAAATCTGTAACTGAAGCACACAGAATTCTTGTTGAGATTTACCGCGGCCATAATCTGTCGGAACAAAGATTCAGAGATTGATTTAGATGATTTAAAAGTAGTTATTGGGGTGTTGAAGATAAAGAACGCTCTGGCGCACTGAAAAAGTTTGAAGACGAAGAATTGGAGGCATTACTTCATAAAGACTCATATCAGGAGCAAGTTGAACTTGCTGAATCATCAGGAGTTGATCACACTACAGTTTCAAAACCTTTGAAAGCATCAGGAATGATTCAAAAGCAAGGACATTGGGACCCGTACGAGTTGAAGCCGAGAGACGTCGAACAGTGTCTTCTCACGTGTAGAAAGCTGATTCAACAGCAGAAAAGGAAAAGAATTTTGCATTGTATCGTGACTGGCGGTGACAAGTGAATACAATAGGATAACTATAAGTGTTGAAGATCGTTGGGGTAAGTCCGGTTATGCACCAACATCGGTGGCAAATATCATAGGTTTTAAGCTTCTGCTCTGCATTTGTTGGTATCAAATACGCGTAGTTTATTATGAGCTGCTCAACCCGACAGAAACTACCTCGGGAGATTGCTATCGAGTACAGTTAATGCGTTTGAGCTGCGTATTAAGAAAAAACGGCCGCGTTACAAGCAAAGTTGTTTTGCAATATGGCAATGTTAGGCCACATTTTGCAAAACGGGTAAAAATCCACTTTTAAACGTTTAAATGGCAAGTCCTACCCAACCTGCGGCATTAACTAGACATTGTTATAACTTGTTTCGATTGATGACACATGGCCTGGCTGAGCAGCCCTTTCATTTAAAAGAAAATGCCAAAAAAACAAAAAAGGTCGACTCGGGGTAGCATCAAAAGAAGTATCATTTTCTTTTGACGTAGAATGTAAATGCTGTCAGAAAAATGGGGAAAGGTAGTCACTAGCGATAGACAATACTTTTAATGATTCTTGTAAATAAATAAATTACTTTTTATGAAAATTCCGGGAGATCTTATTCAAGATTCTCATATATATATATATATATATATATATGTACATATATATATATATATATATATATATATCTGTGTGTGCGTTATGTATTTATTTGAGGAATGTTTACTGATTTAATGTATAATTAATCTGATTTGAAACAAATATTATTTACTTTAACTTTAAAATATCGGAGAAATATTATACAAAGACTTTATACATAAAATTGAAAAATATAACGCGAGCGCTTTTTTGATAGAATATCTAAGTACTCATTATTGTTAAAGTTGATTTAAAAAATCTTCTAGTAATCTATTGTTTTATTGAATTAGAGTAATATTTAATCTTACTATAATTATCGCTTTTTTTCTGCTAAAGTCGTTTATGGTCGCTCATACTTACCAAAACTGGCAGGTTAATACACACAGACAAACATTTTAAATTCTTGTAAAATATTGGTGTTCGTTTATTTTATTTAGATTTTTCATTTACGATTAGTAAATATTGTTTTCATTTAATAATGATTGCATCTAAAAAACTTGAATCAATACAGAATTTGAAATTATTTTCGGGTCTTTTTTAATCATGGCCTGCTCTTTGTTTTAGAAAATCTTTGGAGACACCTACTTTAAAAAGAGATAAAAGAGAATAGATCAAATATTAGTTGTAATAATCGGAAAATCATCTGTGAATGGTTACTTTATTCATCAGGAAACGTGTTTCATCAATGAAAGGACATAGAATATTATCTGCAAACAAAAAGAGATCAGTGAAAATTATTCGCAAATATTTATTTTGGGTTGGGATACTTCTGGGCAATTCAACTGAATCTGTCAATAATCGGGAAGAACAATTTTGTCTATAAATAAATAAACAAGAACAAAAAGCAACTAAATAAAACCTGGAAGAAATACGATCTTTCTGTTTGTTTCATTCAGACCAGATTGAATTGCTTGAAGGGTGAAACGAAAAGAATAATATCATTCTTTGACGAATACAAAAATATGCATGACAAATGGAAGCCAAAATCGAAATCGAACGGAACAACTACTTGCAAAGAATAATGAAAGATGACGCAAGGTCATTGCCGGAAGTTGCGTTTAATGAGAAAAGTTTGCAAATACATTTGGTTCGCACTTTTAACAAAGAAAAGGAAAACAAATTTTGAACAGCCTGGAAAAAAATTGGAGAAAGGGATATCAAAATGAGAAGGACCTAGAACGAGCCATGTTGGCAAAAGAAACCGAGAACTTCTATTGTTCATTGCTTCTAAGAAGGAACAGTAAGGAAAAAAATGTATCGATCTCAGAGGAGCAGATTCCATTGTCGTAGTTTCAACTATTGTATGAAGGCTTCCTTCAGAACATATTTTCAAAGTATTGTGAAAACTGAACATCTTGATGATATCATTATTTTCTTGTCTACTTATGTGTGCAATTTATTTTAGTTGTTGTAAATATTGAAAATCTTTAAGTGATGTGGTTACTCTCATTTGATAAAAATCTTTCTGATTCCTTAGCGCTAAAATTGCAGTTTCTGACAAACTGTTCTCTTCAAGGGCCACAGGGTTTATTCGATTGAATTCATTTTAACCATTGACCAGACAAAACTACTGTAAACAGCTGGCAATTTTAACATTTCTGAATGTTTTGGGTGTCATGCTTGACTGTTGAGATATGATAAGACTGACACGAGTTCACTAATTTTTAGCATCGTTAGCATAGACTATTTTGTTTAATTTGCTTATTTTCTATACTAAGGTTGTTATCTTCTTCATCAACGTGCCTTGTCCTTTAAGGACGTAGACAATAATGGCCTTCCTCTATCAGTGGTGTTCCTTAGCACGCTTTCTCTTGTAACGTCTCGCAGCCCCCGTTCTGTCATCTACCTGCATAGGCCCTTCAAATATGTTATCCGCTGCTTTCCTCTGTCTCTTTTTCCTTCTGTCTGGCCTGTTAGTATCAGATTCTCCAAGCCCTCCTTCTCCATTGCATGTCCCAGGAACTTCAGTCGTCTCTTCTTGATGCTCAGTATTAACATCCTTTTCGATTCCATTTTTTACAAAACCTCGTCATTGCTCACTTGCTCGGTCCACGATACCCGCAGCATCCTTCTATTGAACCACATTTCAGCTGCTTCAAATTTTCCCCTCATCTTTGTTGATATTGTCCAACATTCGCTGCCATATTGAAGAGCTGACATCACATAGCAATCCAGTACTCTCTTCTTTGTTTCTAGTGAAAGTTTCCTGTGTCTTAATACTTTACTCAGCTTCTGGAACGTGTCTTTCGTCATACCGATTCGCCTTCAGATCTCTGTGTCGCACTTTCCGTCTTTAGTTAGAACACTTCCCAGACTAAATTTAAATTTCAAGCAAAATCACATAATTGTGGCTCGATTTAGTAATTAAGATTGCAAATCTTGTTTACTAGCAGTTTTACTGTCATAGGCACCTCATATACATAATGGATAATCTCTCTGTAACATCTGGTTTCTTGATATTCATATCTCTGCTAATATGAAACAAATCGAGTTTATTTTCTAATCAGGAGTTCATTATTATTTATTGTCTTTATCATCATAATCTGCATTTCATATTACTTCTCCCATTCAAAATATGTCTGCACCTCATTTATCAGCCATTTTGTCCGTAATATTGTACATTTAGTGGCTCTTGAGCCTTGTACTGTGTGAAAGTAATGTTAAAAATATTACTATATAGTAAGCTTAGATTTATTTGAATCACCATATCTGATTTATTTTTGTCTAGTGAAAAATAATTAATATCACTTAATTTTAAATGAATGTTCATTCAAACGCTGAACAAAAGCATGCTTTTTTTTAAATATCACGTGATTATCCAAAAATATTTGATGAAGAAAAGCGCCATTATTTAAAATCGGTATTTTTTATTCACTCAATAAAATATGACTTAGAACTTTCTGAATAAAGTTCAAATAATATATTGAAATTTGGTTTCAGATGAAATTCATCTTATTTTTATTTGCGTCTAGGATGTGCGTTGTGGTGCATGGATATCGACTCTGAATGATAAATCGGGGTGCCGAGTTCGAATTCCAGTTGAATTTTTTGCATTCACTGACGCAAAAATACCCTTGGGAAAGGTATTAATCCGTCTCGCCGTCCAGTTATGGGATAAATAATAAGACAGATTGGTTCTATAGCCTAGGCTGGCAACGAGTATAAGCAAAAAGCAATGGCAACCTACGGCGGGATAATCTTCTGTCCAGTCAGTCATGTCTATTTCGAGACATGATCGACCAAGCGTGTATCAAGTATGGCACTTGAATGACTATTTTCATTAGTTCAGAAGATATAAGTAAGAACTGGTAAATAACCTCTTTTTAACAGATTAATGCAATGTAGTGACTTTCTTGCATTTCTAAACACACATCGTTCCTTCGCGGGCGCCAGGAAAGTTTTTCCAACGCAAAGTTAGTGCTTAGATAATTTCTGTTCTTTGAGAAAGATTTTGGCGAAAAAAAAAAAAGAAATATATTGAGTATTCCTTGCCTCCACAAACGAATTTTATTTTTTATTTATATACATACTAGCAGTATAGCCCGACTTTGCTCGGGTGTAATGAAAGCTTTAAAACTAATCCATGGTTCTTTAGATCAGACTCTTTGGACTTTGGCACGAAAGACTAAAAAGCAATAGTTGTTTCCAGTTAAAGCGAAACCGTAGACTGAAAGAAAAATGAATAGATGTAAGTCAAATTTTGATTTCCTGGTATCGATATCAAATAAGTTATTTTAACCGTAAACTGAATTTTGAAGGTTGAATAAGTCCTCTGAGTAAATGGTATCATGGCTGAGGCTAAGAACTACAATTATAGATACTTAGAGCCAAACACGAAGCAAAAAATTAAAAAAAAGAGCTGAAAAAAATACAGACATACTGGCAGATAAACAGACACACACAAACATCTTGTCTTTTATATATATATATATATATATATATATATTATCGATTTTCTGCACTATTGTAAGAACTGCAAGCTTGAAACTTCTGAATATCGTTTCTTATGTCTTTGTCTATGAGTGTATCAAATTTGAATAAAATCAAACCATTCCTTCTATAACCCGATTTTTTCGAATATCGGTTTTCGATATTTATCGGGAGTACCTCGACACAAAACCTAGCTACGAACACTCGCAGACGCTTAGAGTATAACTCTATAAATTTTCAAGAAAATCTGTTCAGCCGTTTCGGAGTCTATGGGTAACGGACACACACACAGATTCATACACCGACAATGTTCCATTTATAAATAAGTTTAGATTAACCTCATGACTCTTAGAGTTGCCAATTTTCCATTTAGGCTCGTATAATGAATTATGTTCGTGTCACTGAAAATTATAAGTCATCAATTGATGATATTTGGTGATATCCCTTTGATGATGTCCGACCTTTATGAGTTAAATTTTCAAGTATCAATTTTCAAGGACAATAGGTGGAAAAATAAACTAGAAGCAACTGTGTTTGATACTGATATTTGCAAAACGTAATGCAGCAAGCGATATATGCGCCATTTATCAATAACAAAAGTTCCATCTACCATTAAAATCATGATTGAAGGTGCGTATTTATTTATGTTAGAACATTAACCAGTCGTGTCAATACTCAACTTGCTCAACCACATTGCAGGCCACTAATTATTTACTAAATTGAGCTTCGCATTGTACAATGTCATAACAAATTATTATTCAGTGTGCACTAATGAACTCTTTGGAAAGATAATTGCTAATTGTTGCACCATTTCATATGCATATGAATAAAGGAAACAATGACATTCATTTGCATCATCACCACCAGTAGAACCTTTAGCAGCACCATCATCAACAACAGTTTTTAAATATTTATTATGTCTCTATCTTTTTCTTGATCATTCGTTGTAACGTATTTATCTAATTACATAAAAGTATTTTCTTCCTACTATGCATGTTTTATTTTTTATAATCATTTCAGCCAAAGCAAACCAGGATTGCTACTGGTATGCAGGGGGTTACATAAGAGGTGAGTGATCAGAAATAGAAACAAGTTATATGGGGTATCAGACAATGGGTAAGAGAAAGATGAGAATACAGGTGTGAAGAGGGATACATGAGAGTATATGGGACACTATTTCCCGCTGATATACTTTTTGTTTGGTTCAATACAACGGAGAGAGAGAGAGAGAAATTAATATTAATGGTATTATTAGTTCTGCTTTATTGTAATCCGCGATGTGAGCTTACGTTAAAAAAAACTATTTTTAATTCTATTATATTCTAGTAAATTCCGGAGAGTAGAAAAATTGGCTGACAGTTGGGAAAAGCGAGAAAGTTATGATTTTCCTTTCTTTTTCATATACGGAACGAATTGTTTTGGGCCAGGTGGAAATTTGACAAAATGGTCGCAGTCATAACAAAATGCCAGGATTTCCTTGATGAGGTTAGGTAGGGTTAAATCCTCAACAATTATTTCTGGGAACAGATTGTAAGATCGAAAGACAGATGATGTAATCAAAAGAAAGAAGACAAAAAGACATAAAGTCATTTGTGCTGTTGATATTTCACTCGTCGAGCCATGGCTGCCCGTAAATCGTGTGGGTGAAAAATAATCTCATGGGTCAAAACTTTGCGTCGGCTAGATTCCCCGAGAGGATTGGGAATGGCTGTAAAAATGGAGACACAGCGAGAAAAATTAGTTGTTGGCGAGGTAGTTGTTGAAATTGCAGTCAAAATGTAACGACTGTGGAAAAGGTTCCCAACTGGGAAGACACGGTCTATAGGCTGGTCGCCTACCACAGAACTTAGTTAATGTCAAATGAAGCCTGCCGCCGATTAACTTAAAGAGTTAATGATGAATAATTCGCCTCCGATAGCAATCCAGAAAGAACGTTATTGTTTTAATAGTTATGTGCAGAATTGAAATTTCAAAATATCTTGACGAAAAGTTCGCACTGCTATGAAAGGAATTTTTAAGTAGTTGGAAGAGAGATTTTCAGGCGACAAGGATAAAACAACCCCACACCGCCGCCGTCACGTCTCCGCCATTAGCCGCTTCTAATTCGGTAATTTCCGTTAAGACCCGATAAGAACCCGAAAGAACATTGATGTTTTAAAAGTTACATAGAGAATTGGCAACTCTGATTATAGCGAATATGTGAAAAGACTTTAATGAAAATTTGAAGAGCTCTGATTACTTTAACGAAACTTGGAAAAGACATTTTTAGTTGAAGATTGAAAGCTCTGATATTTTGAAAACTCTCTCTCTCTCTCTCTCTCCCCGTTGTAAACTGGCATTCCGACAACTGTATTATCTGCTCCTGTAACTAATAATAGTTTTTTTTTATAAAGACTTTCTTCGTAACTCTTCAGGCGTCTTCGAACTTATTCATTTATTTAATTTTTTTTTTGGATGCGTCTTTATTTTATTTTAACCACAAGTGTACACAAGTGTCCGATCTAGATCTGGTAGAAATCCGACTACCGGATTTGCACAAAACAACTTTCTGAGATCAAATCACAACGTGGGTAGTGGGTCCGTTGTTGTAATAAACGTCTTGAGGACCAGCTTCTGTGACGAGATCATCACGACCAGCGGCGTCCGTAATCGTCTACAAAACAGCACCGCCTGATTGTAGCTGCCAGAAAAGCAAGTACACGTAAATGAATTCTACAGACGGTAAGTGCAAAAAAAGAAGCCAAAAGAGTAGAAGTTGATGTTACAGTTGATTGATTTCACTGTAAAATGGTGAGACATAGTCTCTAGTCTAGTAGCTAGAGTAAATTCATGCAAAAGAGGGAACGGGGAGGGAGTTAAGTTCATCTGAGCAGATTCCGTGAAAGTATTTGTAGAAGAGACAGAGGGAAGCCACATTACGTCGCTGAGAAAGTGACTGGAGTTGAGCCGTTGGATTTTGTCAAGAAGACCGAGATGAATAGCAGCGGCACCCAACCAGATGTGACAGCAGTATTTAATGCACGGGTTGATGCTAGACTTATATATGTGAAAGATGGATTCAGACGAGAAAATTTTCCTGGCCCTACACAGTGAACTGACCTTCCTAGCAGAATATTTAGCTATGTATTCAATGTAGTAATTCCACTTGAGGTCGGGTGAGAGAGTTAGGCCGAGGAGGCGCAATGTTTTGCTTTCAGGGAGATTAATTTGATCCATGCCGATGGGGAGTAGTAGAGATTGTCTATTGTTGTTAAAGGATGGCAGTTTCGTTTTACAAGCATTAAAATTTACGAGCCATTTTTTACCCCAATCCACCAAAGAATTGAGGTCTTTTACAAGATCTTTTACAATATATATATATATATATATATATATATATATATATATATATATATTATCGATTTTCTGCACTATTGTAAGAACTGCAACCTTGAAACTTCTGAATATCGTTTCTTATGTCTTTGTCTATGAGTGTATCAAATTTGAATAAAATCAAACCACTTCTTATATAACCCCATTTTTTCGATTATCGATTTTCGATATCTATCGGGGGTACCTCAACACAAAACCTAGCTAAAAACACTCGCTTATAGTACAACTGTGTAAATTTTCAAGAAAATCGGTTCAGAAGTTGGGTTTTATAGCCTTGTTCAGCAGCCAGTCTACCAAGAAAGTTATGGCAACCTATTGCGGGATAATATTCTGCCCAGTCAGTCATGGCTCTTTCGAGACATGATCGCCTAAGCTTGTATCACGTAGCACTTAACTGACTGAATGACATTATAAAACTGAATTCTTATCCACCAATATTAAGTTTGGTAGGTCATCCGATACATTATTTTCTGATAGAACAATTCTGAACAAATAAAGATTGGTATCTACCATTCTTTTCAAAAGACAAATTTGAATTTTATTTAGTTAATTTGGTATTCATGATTATAGCTATCGCCAAATATTTATCAGTTTCAAATGTTTGGAAATTCTCTTATCAGAACAAATGTTAAAGTCCCTCAGAAGTGGACAGTGATATATTGGTATTAATTTCAGTGCTGCTATATATTGACTGGTGTGCAAAAAAGATGCAAAAATTACGATATTCATGAGGTGAACATTTAGTGATAATTCTTGTGTGGTTCTCTGACTGTCTCTTTCAATGAATAGATATCAACAATAAAAAATGGAACTGAACTCTTGGTCTTCCTGCTGTCTACAGACTGATTTTTCTACATAACTATAAACATATATTAACGCTTTTTTCTATTCTCTATATCTTCTATACGTGTGATACATATTTAGGTGATCATGTCTCGAAAGAGACATGACTGATCGGGGAAGAAGATTATTCCGCAGCCGGTTGCGTCTGTATGATTGTGTGTTGCACGCACAATCATAGAGACGCACACACACACACACACACACACACACACACACACACACACACACACACACACACACACATATATATATATATATATATATTGATAAATATAGATATTATCCTACGTCTATAGCTGTGCTTGTCATATTTGGTTTATATATATATATATATATATGAAAAGTGTATTTATATAATGGGTGTACACGTCAATGGGTGCACAAATGTATATATATATATATATATGTGTGTGTGTGTGTGTGTGTGTGTGTGTGTGTGTGTGTGTGTGTGTGTGTGTGTCTGCATCTGTCGTGACGACAGATTTCCCCCACTTCCACAAAAATACACGAATATACGCAACCCTACATATGACCATTTTTAAAAAAAAATAATTTTTGTCTGACGATCGCAAGAGCGTGAAACCCAGGGTTAAAAACTCACACCTATCTATCTATCTATCTATCTATCTATATATATATATATATATATATATATATATATATTAGTCATCCATATACAAGCCTGTTTTGCTGTATCGCAACTCATCAGTGTGGCAGGACACATCCACTTGCTTTTGTCTGGGATGGAATCTCAACCGATTTGTTGTGAGTCGGAGTCGCTACTCCCTAAGTCATAGGTGTATGCAATCAGAGAAGGGAAATTTTAACGTGTTGCTTATAAGCAGTGTATACACACGCCAGTCACCGAAAGAACTCAATTCATTTGTGAAAAGTCACGCATATAGCAGAAGTGGAAACTGTTTTTAAAATTTTCTTCTCTAGAGAGCTCAATCGTAATGAGAGCATAATATTTAAAAATATTTTTCTAGATACTAAATTTAATAATCGAAATAGTAGAGTGTAGCTTAATAATACAAGATGTTCTAAAAGCGAAGCAACCGGTGTCTCTCTCGCTCTTCAGAACTCATTCGGAGATTGAAACATTGAATAAAATAAACCATGAATTGTGTGATGGAAAGAAAAAAATACAAATGTAGGGGGAAAAAAACAACTATGAATTAAAAACAAAAAGCTAGAGACAAATGATAGCGAGCGCTAACAAACATTCACGCTGTGTACACAGGAAAGATTTGTGGGTTGATGGCTTAGCAATGGGCTCACTATTATCACCATCACTGGCTAACATATACATGGAATAGGAAAGTTTTGTAATTTACTTGAAGCATTGTGTATATTAGGTGCATGGTTAGGTCTTGAAGGCTATCACAATTCGTTTTGTAAAATAAAGAAGGTAAAGAAGTTTTTGGTAATACCTATTTCTTATACATTAATATTTCGAGATAAAAATCTTATCTTCAGAATTGTAGGAGAGCTTTGTGATAGCCTTCAAGACTTAACCATATACATGAAATACTTTGAAGAGATGGCAGAAATTTAGAAATCCACAATTCTAAAGCCAACTATCTGGCTGAAATACGTTGATGACACCTTCATACTCTAGCTAAACCAGGAGGAAGAGTTCTATACGCTTTTGCACTATGTGAACCCAATAAGACTATCCATACACTTCACTATGGAAAAAGAATGTGTCAAAAAAACTGGCATTCCTGGATGTGCTAAAAACTCGAAAAGAGGTGGTGTTCAAGACATCCGTATACCGCAAGCCAACATTCACCGGACAATACCTCATTTTAACCCCCCCCCCCCGTAAAATGCAAGGAAAGGGATTGTCTGCTTCCTTCAACATCGAGTAAAAGTCATAAGCAGCGACTCAGTGTCATACGTCCAGAAAATGGTCAGTATAATCATTACCCTACAACAAAACAATTATCCAGGGTACATGACAACAGCTCCAACATAAATGGAAGGGAGGGTGCATGAGGATAACAACTCTCAGAAAACAGTCTCGGTCTGTCTCCCCAATATTAAGGGTTTATCGGAGTAAATACAAAGGATCTGTGGTCCGTATAGCACCAGGGCAATCTTCAGAATTGGTTTTACACTTCGCAGGTACCACTCCCGAATAAGAACCTCCTAACAGAGGAGTACATGATTAAGGACTGTGTGTATGCCATTTCATGTAGCTGGGGAAAATATAAAGAAGAAACAGGCTGCCCCCTGAAGTTAAGGCTACAAGAACATTGCAAGGCCGTAACACGAGGGAATATAGAAAAATCAGGCGTAGCTGACCACATATGGAGGGAGGAAGGGGCATCACCACCCATGGGACGAAGTTGAAATAATATATAGAAAACACCACTGGAAATTATGTAAACTTAAGAAATCAGCACATAGGCTAGTCTTCAAAAAATCTCCTAAGCCGACCAAGCATAGAGATGAACACATTATAGGAACCAGTAATACGAGTGCCAGAGAAAATCATTAGTGTCAAAATTTCCTGATAAAATGTACTAGATAAAACCATTAAGATCAACAATTTGCAATATGAACTCTGGTAAAAAAGGGTTACAATACATTAGGTTTATATGTCTCAAAAATTCAGTTGTTCTTGTCCTTAAGTGGATATAGACGTTGGTTAGTTTCTCTGACTTGACCCAAAGAGTTGTGCGTTCAATACCAGGCTACAGAAGTGGTGAACATGTAACTATTAGAAGATGCTCTAGGCAAAGAATAAAATGATATACTCCAGTGATTGTAAAATAAGGGTTCGGTTCGAAATTCCTAGCACATGAAGAAGGCTGGAGCGTACACCGGCCGAAACGTCTTACATATGGCAACAAAGATGAGGACAATAGTCCGAATAATGTAATTACTGTAAATACTTGTAAATGTAGACATTGATCTAAAGCTCTGTCTCATATTTTTGTTTAATTTATTTTTGACAGATAACGACTATCTTTAATAGTTTATCCCACTTTTATTGAAAATTCTGTTTTTTATTTAATATTTTAATTTTATAAATGATCTTCTTTGATTAGGGTTAACCGAAAAACTGACTACTCAACAGTTTTACATCACCTTTTTTCGTTTGCATAATAACGTTTAATATGTCTCTATTTCTTCATGTATGTGTGTGCGAGAATATTTATACGCATGCGCATTCGAAGTCAAAATGAAAGAATGTTGGCTAACGAATCGTTTTTGTGAACTATAAAGAAATTTTCTAGCTACTGTCATTTGTTGACTTGAATTCTGACGATTTATGACATCTGTTTAATTCTCAAGACGAATTCCAACATTATTTTTAAGTATCGTGTTATCTTAAGTATACTCTTTAGTTTCTACATTTAATTTCACGAGAGATATGAATTTTATATCGCAGCTCGTGAATCTTCCACTTTTTTTTAGTGGGTATTGTAGAATATTTTCTATCTTAGAATGAATGGTTGTCACATAAAAAGCAGCACTCAGAAGATGAGAAACAGAAAAAATATTCATAATTAAATCAAAATATATTATTCATTGATTTTCATTAAATGTTGACTCAATGTTGGTAAAATAAAGATATGTTTTATCGACAAAATATAATTGAAAAATATTACAGTTAAATCAAATTTCTCCTTGGAAGAAATTTTGAAATTAACCCGTTTCCATTGTTTTATTATAGGTTTAAGCAAACGAAAAATACTGACGAAACAAAAAACGTTTTTTGCAAAAATATGAATATATATAGATGCGTTACCAGTTTTAACCGGCTCTCTGCTTTCGAAGTTATTTTACTTCACTATAATGGGAGTAAAGGTTTCATATGCTCACGGGACAGATAGAAGGAAGGAGAGACAAAGGAAGCAACGCGTGACATACTTTATGAACTTAAGTAAATGATTGGCGGAGCAAGGCTTGAGCAGAATAACAGTAGAAGGGTTATTAATCGCTAAAAATGATAGGAAGATGTGAAGGGCCATAATCACTTACGTTCTGAAGGGATACGGCACATAGAAGAAGTATTATGATGTCCGACACATACACGAAGACGAACATGTAGACAAGTTAAAAATAACACACAGAATAACATGTTGCAAAAAGTTAATACCATCCACACACACACACACACACACACACACACACACACTATATATATATATATATATATATATATGTGTTGGCATTGAGGTCAAGACACTGCGGTGACAGTCTGCTTTCTGCTTAAACCTTCATCCTCAGTATATGGTCTGAAGTTAAGCAGAAAACAAACTGTCGCCAGTGCGAGTTGACCTTAATGCGTTCGTTTGACTTGACCCACGCATTATCCATGATATTATGCATCGTAAGCTATAATTATAGTATTTCCTAAAACTACAAACACACACACACACACACACACACACATATATATATATATATATATATATATATATATATATATATATCAAATGGACATTAGAACATTACAGTCAACACCCAAAAGAAACTGATTGCTTCCTGTAAAGCGTAAACGTCAGGCCATGTGCTTTGTGTTTTTATTCGACATTTTATATAGTTCAGTGATGTATTTTGGGTAGTCTATTGTATTATTTCAACGGTTACTTTGGTGGGCCTGGTTTGTTAATTTCTTTATTATTTAATTAGTCTATTCACGTATTTATTTGTTTAGATTAATCTATTTTACTTGTTTTTGTTTATTTGATTTTATTTATTTATTTTTATTAATTCATGTTGATTTTTAGTTTTTGATTTTTAAGTAACATAATAAAAAATTGTTTCGTATGTGCATTTTGAGATGAGTTTTGATCGTTTGTCCAAACGTTTATTATGATCTGGGAAGTAATGTGAGCTATTTTCTTCTAGGTAGAGATTATAATTTTGGGGTTGATTGTTGTTGGCTGATGTTCTTTATCTTATTTTCTATGATCATTTTTGTGATATTTTGTTTTTGTTTTTAATCTCTGAGATATGATTAAACACAATGAGCTGTCCTCGTATTTCTTCTTCTATTGGCCCTGTTCTTTCAGGACGTAGGCGATCATTTTGGGTTGTTCTTTTTGTTGATGACCATTCATTCAGTTTTCTTGCAGGGTTCTCTTATTTACTGTTTATAAAGAATGTTTTGGTTTCGTAGTTACTTTGTTTCCAATGTCCTTCACTTACTCTTATATATATTTCTAATTATTATCTGTTGATTTTACAGTGGCTTGCTATATTACGTTGTTCTGCAAGCAACTGTCGTTTGAGAGACATTCATTCATTATTTTACATTTACAAGTTGCGTTTGTCTAGGTGGTTTGTTGATTATTTATCTGTTTTGCTTTTTTATCACTTGTAACATTTTTATGCTTGTGTTATGTTGTCGGTGCAGCTGAGTTTTCATGTGTTTTCCTTGAATATCATGCATGATGTGTGGAATTATTTAGGTATGTGTTTAACGAATACTTTTCTTACGTGTATGTTTCTCTTCTTGTTGACTTTTGTGCTCTATGTAGTGTATGTGAGTGTTGCTTGATATCTACTATCATTTAGAACTGTTTCATAGTTATTCTTAGTTTCGTTAAAAATGGTTTCATTGGTAGAAGGTTGGAAGGTTAATTGATTATGGTAATTGCTTCATTACTGATGGCGGATAATTAAAAAATGTGTGTATATGCAACAGTTTATCACTGTTTTCTGTATGGCGTTTATGTATAATCTTTTCTTAGGTTGGATGTGACATCTAGAAAATCTACTTCGTGTGGGTTAGTTTTTATGTTTATATCGAATCCCATAGTTTTGAAAAAAAAGTTTATTGTTATACGCTTTATCTCTGATATTGAACACTTTCACACCAAAATACAGCTCACCATAAAACTATATTCTATTATATTTATCTCCTGACAAACAGTAGAACACTTTCGCTACGTCTGTAATTCACCATGAACATAGAAAATTTTAACTACGACTTCTTTTTCTTCAATGTGCCCTGTCCATTCAGGACGTAGGCGATCATAGTTCTCCACATCTCCCTATCCCTTGTGGCTGTTAGAAAGTTTGCTCCTGTTACACATCGCAACCCACGTTCCGTCATCCACCTAATCAGGCCCTGCAAATATGTTATCCGCTGCCGTCTTCTGTCTCTTTTTCCTTTTATCTGGCCTGTCAGTATCAGGTTCTCCAAGCTCTCCTTCCTTATTGCATGTACCAGGAACTTCAGTTGTCTCTTCCTGATGCTCAGTATTAATTTCCTTTCTGTTGCCATTCTTTCCAACACCTCATCGTTGCTTACATGCTCAGTCCACGATATCCGCAGCATCCTTTTGTAGAACCACATTTCCGCTACTTCAAGTTTTGTCCTCATTTTCGATGATATTGTCCAGCATTCACTGCCGTATTGAAGAACTGACATCACATAGCAATCCAGCACTTTTTTTCTTTGTTTCTAGTGAAATTTTCCTGTGTGTTAGTATTTTACTCAGCTTCTTGAACGCGTCCTTTGCTATGACAATTCGCCTTCGGATCTCTGTGTCGCACTCTCCATCTCCTGTTAGAACACTTCCTAGGTATTTAAATTTTTGTACTTGCTTCATTCTAGTTTCCCCCACCTGTATTTGGTATTTTGGGTTGAACCTTTTGCTGATGGCCATGCATTCAGGTTTCTTAAAGTTTTACGATTACAACCTAAAAATCATCCCTATCCTATCACGATTCACATAGAAGCTAAAATAATGGATAAAAAGAATGAAATGAAAAGCATATTTCTTTTTAAAATGAGAATTTAACATAATCATTCAAGGAAAAATACGGCTTTGTGCCAAAACAGCTCTTTCGCAACACAAAGTAGTAGACGACTTCGGAAGAATTGATTAACTTAGTAAGAAACTTAAAATTCCATAAGTAGCAAGATGTCTTCTCGATAAGGTTCAGAGGAGGGTCTGTAATGTGATAGATACCGACTTGGCAGACAGCCTGCAGTCTCTCTCCCACCGGCGAGACGTGGCTTCCCTGTGTCTCTTCTATAAATACTTTCACGGCTTCTGCTCCGATGAACTTAGATCACTGGTGCCCGCTAAATACGAATTTGAACGAGATACTAGATTAGCAACTAGATCCCACCCTTTTACAGTGAAACCGATAAAATGCAGCCGTAACTTCTACTCCAACAGTTTCTTTCCTCGCACTTCCCGACTGTGGAATTCTCTTCCAAACGATTGCTTCCCCGACGGCTACAATCTCCAGGAGTTTAAATGTAAGGTCAATACACACCTCCTAACACACTAACCTGCTCCCATTCTATCAAGCACTCTTCCCATCTGCCCGACCCTCATCCTCGCTATCCTTACTCATCTGTCACCTTTCTCCTGACATTCCCTATGTCTATCCACTCCTTCTCTTTACCTTCACCTATGTAGCCCCATGCGCAATAGTGGCAGTGGAATGCCTTGCTTGGGGTGAGATGATTAAAAAAAAAAAAAAAAAAGATGTTTTCCCTAAAACTAAAAGAAATTATGAGTAAAATAAATAATTAATTTAACGTATTTATCGTTGCAGACAAAACTAGAAATTTATACGAACTAAGCGCCCACTCCGAAACACAAAAACTACTCAAGAACAACATAACTAAAACATGTGTAAAAAAGAAAATTAAGAAACATCGTGCAGGATATCTTAAGCGCCTCTCCCACCGTTTAGTTAAAGAGATATAAATAGTTCTTGACCGCGAGAAAGAATGTTTTTTTTTCTTTTTAACCACATGTCTACAGCGTTTATTCTTCTGTGACAGACTTCTTTACTGTTAGAATTTTCCTTCTTTTTTTGTTATTATTTATTTATTTTCTGACTGACTTTTTTTGCTTATATTCTGTTAAAGTTTCTCGTTTAAAATTGCTTATTTTTTATATTATTTTTCCTTTTTTTCGGTATTTTTTATTCCGCTCCTGTACAAGATGGTCACTCCTGCTTGCTTCTTGGGACTAACTTGTGTCCTCTCAACCTCCCTGCTTAATATATTAGAATGTTAGTTGAACATTGCATGGTCAAAAAGTTAGTCGATTCAACTGTCTGAATAAATTCGTCCGATAGAAAATTCGAAGAAATTAACTGGCAGTGAAATCATTTGTTTTTTTCTGAAGATTTTTTCAGACGTGGGGCTCTTCTTCTTCAAGTGCCGTGTCCCTTCAGGACATAGGTGATCATGGATTTCCATTTGGATCTGTCTCTTCTCGCACTCAATAATTTTTCATCTTGGTATCTCTCCCAAACACTGCTCAGCCATCCATTTGCTCCAGTCTATAAAGTATGTCTCGCTTTGCTTTCCTTTGTTTTTTTTTCCCTTCTATCCGTTCTGTGAGTATCGAATTCTTCAAACCCTCCTTCCTCATTACGTGTTCCAGGAAACTCATCTGTCTCTTCCTGATGTCAAGTCTGTTTTCTTCTCGTTTGCATCCTCTCCATCGTTGCTCACATGAACCGTCCATGTTCATCCTCAGCATCCTTCTGTAAAACCACATTTCTGCTACCTCAAGCTTTCCCTTCATCCTTAATGAGATCTGTCAACATTCATTTCCATACAAAAGGACAAATATCGCATAGCAATCCAGGACACTTTTTTGTTTGTTTCCAATGAGATTTTCCCGTCTCTCATTAATCTGGTTAACTTCTGAAATGCGTCCTTGGCTATGTCAATGCGTCTTTGGATCTCCATGTTGCAATTTTCATCCTCTTTTAAAACACTTTCCATGAATTTAAATATTTTTACTTGTTATATTTTAGTTTCTCCGACTTGTAGTGGGTTCTTATTTTTGCTGATGACCATATATTGAGTTGACTTTTAGTTTATAATCAGCCCTTTCTTCTCGCTTTCTTTTACTACCTTCTGCAAAAGGTTCTGGATTTTCCTTTCGTGTCTGCTATCAGCACCGTGCCATTTACGTATTCTATATTTTTGAGATTGTGTCCGCCAGTGACGAATCCGGCAAGGTTTTTATTTATTTCATAATTGCTGTACAGGTTGAATAGATCCGGTGAGAAAACACATCCTTACCTTGCGCCTCTTTCTATTTTTGCATACCAGCTGAAATTCACTTCCTATCCGTACACAAGCGGTTTACTGCCAATATAGTTTCTTGATTATCCTAACGTCTTTTCCGAAAATGTAGAGGTTGTCGAGAATCTTTATCAAGTCTTTTTTTTAAAATCATTTCACCCCGAGCAAGGCGGAAACGCCACTGATGTGCAGGGGGCTACATAAATGTAAAAAGATTAATTAGAAAAGAGTGAGGAGTACAAACTAGTTAGAAAGGAACAATAGAAAGCTGAGAAAGCAGGTGCGATGACAGATAGATAGGTGGAGAGAAAGGGAAGGTTATACAGGGGTGGGGAGAGAGCTAGAGTCCAGTGGTTAGTAGATGAGTATTGACTTTGCGTTTAAATTTCTGGAGGTTGTAGCCGTCAGGAAAGCAAGAATATGGGAGCGAGTTCCACAGGCGGGAATGCGAGAGAAGAAGCTGCAGGAGTAGAATTGTCGTCTGCATTTGGCTAACCTGACTGTGAATGGGTGGGACCCAGTTGCCAGTCTGGTTGCACGAGTAAACACCTGTTGAGGAGGCATCTTTGTGTCGTACTTTGTCAAACGCCTTTGCGTCGTCTATAAAGCACAGATACAGATTCTTTCTGCATTTGAATTGCTCTTTCAAATATCATTGTGAACATTAATATTGCATTCCTCGTTCCGGTATCCTTAACGAAACCTCACTGTACTTCTCCTATCTCTGGGCCGATTCTGCTGAGCACCCTGTTCATCAGAATCTGGATGTTGTGTTTTGTTATGTGGCTCATTAAACTGATTATTCAATGTTGCTCACATCATTTTGTACCTGGCTTCTTAGGTAGTATTATGAAAATTCTTCTGCTTAGGTCCTCCGGTATATTGCTGATGTTGTAGAATTGTGAGCCTGTCTGCGCCAAAGCCTTCCAAAGACATTAACATCTCTCTTACAATTCCGTCTGGTCCTGCTGCTTTCTTTCTCTTCAATTTGGCCATTGTAGATTTCACTTCAATTTTTAATATTTCTGGTCCCTTCGTATTTTTGTGCATTGTTAGTCGCTCTCTCTTGTCGCAGAAGATCTCCGATATACTCATCCCATCTCTGAAGTTGTTTTTCTTTTTTAATATGAGTGTAGCGTCTTTTGCTTTCATGCTTTCTGTTCCTGAGCAGGGTTTTTGTCCTGTTAGTTTCTTTATTTTTTCATGCATATCTACGTTATTTGTTGCACTCAGTTTTTCTATATAGGCGCATTTGTTGTTGAGCCATCTTATTTTAGCCTGTCTGCATTTGCTCATTATTTCCTTGTGTAGTCTCTTATATTCCGTTCCATATGTTGGCATCGTTTTCTGTCTCTTTTACATCATGTCAAGAATCTCTTCGGTGATCCACTCGTTTTGCTTCCGACGTGCTTTTTACTTTGAAATAATGTCATTCGCTGATGTTACTAGAGTTTATTTTACTGCGTCTCATTTTGATCTTCTGTTTTTAATTCGTCCTTCGTATTTAGATCTCACACTGTCCGTATACATATCCTACAGGTTCGGGTCATCCATGAGTCTAATTTACTGTGGTTTTAGGTTTCTCTAATCTAGTTAGTTTTATCCTTAGTTTGCATACGAGTAGTAGATGGTCGCTTCCACAATCAGCGCATATTATTGATGTTACTAGAGCTACTCTTAGTGCATCCCATTCTGAACTTCTGTTTCCAATTTGTACTACGTATTTCGTTTTCACGTTCTCTGTATACATTTCCTGCAGGTTCGAGTCATTTAAGAGTCTATTGTACTACAGCCTTACAGTTGTGCTTCCTTCTTAAATCTCTTGAGTTTTATCTTTTGTTTTCATATGATTGGTAGGTGGTCCTTCCGTAGTCAGCACGTAGGTAGAATTTGCAGTGAAGGACTGCGTTTCTGAATCTCCTGCTTATAGTAATATAATAAATTTGGTTCATAATTTATTCTCCTGGGATTCTTCATGTCCATAGTCTTTTTGGGTGCTCTTGGAATGAGCTGTTGGTTATTATCTGGTAATTCGCTGTGCATCATTGAACCCATTTCTCATCACGGCCTTTGCGGTGTCGTAGTTCGAAATTGCCGATTGTTTCACCTTCTCTCCCTTAGCCAACTTTGGCCTTCAAATCTTCCATAATAATTCTGATTTCTTGTGATTTGCACTATGCCTTTTGGCATAATCTAGCATGGAGTAGAAGGATTCGATTTCCCTTTTCTGTACTTTGTATTAAAAATAACTGTTGGTTCTACAAGTTTTTATTCTTTGTTGAATTTGTAATGGATATCCCGACTTTAACTAAGTTAAAAAGTTTTTTTAAAAGTAGAAATAGATAGCCTTTCCACTCTTTCTCTTGAACAAAAGTAGAGGCTCATTCCTTGTTTCTTGTTTAGGAAGGGGTTCCCTGTTCCTTTTCTTTCATTTCCCAAGGCCTTAATAGTTGTGCTTTCATAAAGTTTTGTGATTTGTGTGGATGGTGGCAATGTTTCTTCATACTAAGGGTAACGAGTTGGTAGTTTGGTTGCTGATTTTTGACTGGTATTTAGGAGAACGAACTCTTGCGTAGCGTCTAGAAGGGATTCTATGATCAACAGACGAATAATATCTATCTTCTTACAATGCCATGTCGCGTATGGATGGGTGTTCCTGAAAGCACCTCCTCTGGACATCCCTGAAGCCACACTATACTGTAGTCTGCTCAAGTTTCCTACCCACACATGTTGCATTTGACGACCGTGTTCGACTACTATCCTCTGCCCGTCTCTCCCAAACTAACTCACCATAATCATAAGTAACCAAAGATAGAAAATTGAACCTTCCATCAAATTCACCGAAACCTCTTAAAATTCCTTTCTCTGACATTCATGTTATTCATACCAACGTTTGCTTTGTTGAATCGTGACTCTTCGAAAAACGCCCGTACATCCTATCTCTCTGTTAAACTAATCTTAATTCATCTGATTCCTCAATTTTTATCTACCTTCCTCTTTTTGGGAACATTTCTATTGTCCACATGCATGGCCTGGAAGATTATATCTGTGAACATCTCCCACTGGCCAGAGAACTCTCTAGACCATCCTTGCATGTGTCTCTGTCTCCCTATAATAAACTTAGTCATTTAGTTCATCTTTCTTTGTTGTGTGCTAGATAGTATTTCGAATAATATAGACAAGCCATTTTCTACGTCCGTTTTCTAATATATTCCTTTTCTGTGACTTTCATGATAATCATACCAAATGGCTTACACACACTGTCATAGAGCTTGCTGGCGTCCAAACTCGAGACTTCTAAATTACTTAATCTATCACCCAAAGACTACCCTACGCATTTTCCAAATACACCTGAAAGACACATTTATCTTTTAGACGTTGTTTTTCCTTTTTATCCCTGACTTATGTCGTGCTATACTGCTCTGCCGTCTTAACAATAAGATCTCATATTGTTGTCTGTAAACATTTTTCCGCTTCCATATCAGCAAAGAATCTTCTGCTACCAGAAAAAACTTTTCTCTTATCAATCTTAGGATTCATTCTGTAATTTCCTTCGTGACGTAACTTCAAACGAAGATTTTAATCTATCTGTTAAATAAAGCGACTCTGAGATCAATTCATAGGTAAAAGTTAGCATCAATGTTTCCAATCCAGCAAAAGAAATTTCCAAGTTAAATCTAGTTCACTTCCATAGTTCACATCTGAATGCTTGGCCGCTTTTGTAAACAGAAATCATTTATTCCGGCTGTACCAGAGTGACACGTCTTCGTAAACAAACGCATTTTTGTTTCTGATCGTGATGAGTACAAGTATGTCCAAAATTAAGCATAATTATTCTTTGCTGATTGAATTAAACAAATCATAGCATTTCGCAAGTTCGATTTAGAGACTATTGGCGACACAAATCCTCATATTGACAGCAGACTTAGCTGAATACTTAACACTTAACTCGTCTGGAGTACCCACATCCGATTTCCCATAGAACATAGTGATATTTGCATAACACCGTCTCTGATGTCTAGCATCATTTTAAAATTAAACTTCCATAAGGAAAGGAGAGGTAAGGGAATCCCAACCGTCGTCCTGAAGAAATGTACCCCTGAACTGGCTCTATATTTTTTCAAAGTATACAACTATTGCCTCTCTGCTTTCGGCTTTCAAGACTGTTGGAACTCTTCATTAGTAGTTTTTAAGAAATCTGGAGAACACTGTGACCATTTTAACTATCTCCCTATTTGCCTCTTGCCGATTTTCGGCATAGTATTCGAGCTTCTAATCAATGCTGAAGTTTTTAAGCTAAACGCCATCACTGAATATGTATACCATTGATAATAATAGCAAAGCTAGCACTATAGATCTAAATATCTCGCTTGACAGTGTTTGGAGTGTTCATTCTATAGATCTAAATATCTCGTTTGAAAGGGTTTGGAAGATGGCCATATTCGCAAGCTCCAGGGCTACGGTATTACAGGACTAATGATTTGTTTAATCCAAAAATTTCTATCAAATCATGAAATGAATGGGCACGCTTCCAGATCTTTTCTCACGAATACTTGTGTCTTTCAGGGCTCTATGCTAAGTCCTACGCTGTTTCTGATATTCATTAATCATTTTCTGTTATTATCAATTCAAAAGTATTCAGATAACATCACCATTGACTGTCGTCTCAATAGGAAATCAAAGTTGACAAAGTAAACCTGGTTGCTACATTGAAAATAAAGACATGTAATCAGTATTTAACCGCGACAGAAAATGACTTGAGCTTTTTTAAGTGCCCCCAGAACAAAACTGTTCTCCTTTAACAATCATAGATAAAATTTCCTACCAGTTATCGGAATGAATGATACTAGTCTCTTGGAGAGTAAAACACTGCGCCTTCTTGGCCTTAATTTTTCAAGCGATTAAAGCAGAAAGTCTACATCAAATCAATAACTGCAAGATAAGTTGGGTCACCGTGTTGTACCAGATAACGTTTCATATCATAGTCTATCTTACACATATATAAACCTATTATTTTTCCGTGCATTGAATACTACTGCCATGTCTGGACAGTTGTTCTTGCTATTCATCTGAAGGTTCTTGACAAAACCCAAAACAAGGAAGTAACCAGTCCTAACTTGGCATATCTACCTCAGTCACTTCTTCGCCGACGTGACGTGATTTCTTTCTGTTTTTTTTTTGTTATGGTGCCCTATCTACACTTGAATGAACTCTTCCCCCTTTATAAATACTAACCTGCGAGACTTCATGGGAAGCAGTCGAGACGCAGTTTAATTTGACAGTTCAGAGAGACACTTCTTACTGCTGAATAATAAAACTTTTTTATTTAAATGTTTTGTTATTCCCACAAACTGGTTCAACCTACTTTCTTCTTTTCATGTCTTTCTTCCTGGCCCTAACAAGCCATCACACTTCTCTACAAATATTTTCATGTCAACTGCTTTAGCAAGCTTCTTTCCTGGTGTCTCGACTACATTAGCATTCATTGAAATCGTTGAAATTGTTAAATATCATTTCCACTTCTACCCGAATAGTTTCGCACTTCCCGCTTGTGGGAGTTCCTTCCGTTTACTCGCTAAACCTTGATAACTACAATCTTAACAAACTTAACTGCAACGACAGTCGCCATCTTATATCTTCTTCAACCCCGATCATCTTTTATCCTTTCCTCATTACCTTAAATACTCAATCTTTTCTTTCATTTTCACTCGTTGTAACCAGCTTAGTAATAGTGACATTCCAGCCTGGCTTGAGGTGAAACGATTAAAAGAATATACAAAAGAAAAAAAGAACATAAAAAACAACAAAACACGTCATCACCAAGGAAGCTAAATCAATCGCCCAAAACTTAATTCTAGACGAACGAATAAATTATGTCGCTGAGGCACAAGTCTTCATCACACTAAAAGACTCATATGCAGACTCATAAACCCTACAACCAATGAACAATTTAAAATAAACAAAACAATACCAGAAATAATTAATTCAGTGCTAAAGAAAAAGTTAGGAGTAAATCAGGGGGAAAAACGCAATAACAACTATAGACTCACGCCGCAGCCTAAAAATCAAACATAACTACCGATTTATGAAACTTGATATAAAAGAATTCTGCCCTTGTATAACAGAGCTCAGTCTATAGCCAAGTTAAGTTCACCGAAGTTAAGCAACATCAAGCCTGGTTAGTACTTAATGGGTGGCCATTTGGGAATACCAGGTGCTGTAAACGTAAGGATCAAGAATAGTCTTTCGGGTTTGGGGGTTGGGTACAGGGCTAACAACCTTGCCCCGTAAAAAACAGTTTGTTACAGACACAGCAACAAAAAGTTGCTGCCCTATGCACCATCTGGGTGCGATGGATAAAGGATGATGATAACAGAGCTCATTCTAGATAAAGCCATCTTAGCCCCCGCCCCGCCCCACCAAAAGAAAGAAGCACTAACGAAATATAAATCATTAATCACTTCCGAAAATTATTACTAGTTAACAATGAAGACGCATGTATAAAGAAAGAACGGATTTTTGATACTATAAGGAGAAACTTTGAGGGTGCACTGAACCTGCGAACTTATAGGTATATATTTGTTACAGGAACTTAGTAAAATAATCGTTAGGATAGATCCACAACTCTACAGGGACGACGGTCCCATAATCTTAAGAAACTGTAACAAACACATCACAGACAAAACGAGGAAATTAATCATAAAGATTTAAAAAATAATACGGAATTCGATAAAGTCAAAAAATGATCTGAAAGAAGTAGATTTTCCAGATGTCACCTACAGCATAAGAAAAGGTACATACAAACCATACAGAAAACCCAGTAATAAAACACTGTACATACACATATATTTGAACCAACCGCCATCCATAATGAAGCAGATAGCACAGAAGAAGGTTAAATAAATTAACCCAAACAAATAAATAAGTAAATAAACTAAGTAAATAATAAACAATTAATAAACTACACCCACAAAAATTAACTGCAGTTTTTCTGACAATTCTATCAGTAATACCCTATTTAATTAAGCTATGACAATCTATGAAACAAACCTTAAAGATTAGAGGCAACACTCATATACATGCCACAGAGCACAAAAAAGCCAACAGAAAGAGAAACAACATATAGTTCAACCAACTGTACAACAAAACCGTAAAAACTAACGTAGAAAAATATTCATTAAACTCATAAACAAACACTTCCTCACATCATGAAATCTCTACAAGATATTCAACAGAAACATAGTAAAACTCAGCTAAAGTTGCAATGTGAACATAACAAAAAAACAAGCGTGAAAACAATCAACAAACTACCCGAATAAACGTAAACCAATTGTAACGACAGATAACAAAGAAAAATATTCATAGGAGTAACTGAAAGGGACAAAAAATCTACACACAAAAATCATTTTTTACAAAAAGTACATACACGAACACCACCGTCCTTTTGAAGCATATCCGGTTAATTAAAAAAAAAAAAAGATATGACACCAAAATTATAGCAAATAAGGGAAAGAACATCAACCTACAACAATCAACCTGGAAACTGTAAACTTTACCCGGAGGGAAAACAGCTGTAATTATCTTCCCAAAGCAAAAAACGATCAGAACTCATCTAAAAAGGCGAACATGAAACAAATCATTCCTACGTTACTTCAGTTCAAAAGCGCAAAACGAACAAAAATAAATGAAAAAAAAAAATAAAGAGAAATAATATTGGAAAAAAAAGTTAAATAAATTAATCTGAACAAATAAATAAGTAAATAAACTAAATAAATAATAAACGAATTAACAAACAACATCCAGCAACATAACCATTGGAATAAAACAACAGACTACCCGGATTGCGTTGTGGTGCAGTGGATATCGACTCGGAACGACAAATCGGAGTACCGAGTTTGAATTCCAGTTGAATTTGTTGCATTTACTTATGCACCAATACCCTTAAGAAAGGTATTAATCCGTCTCTTCTCCCCAGTTATGGGTTAAATAAGAAGACAGATTGAGTTTCATAGCCTTGGCTGGCAACAAGTCTACCGCAGAAAGCAATGGCAACCTACTGTGGGATAATCTTCTGCCCAGTCAGTCATGTCTCTGCGAGTGATGATCTCCCAAAGTGTGTATCACGTATGGCACTTAAATATAATAGTTGGAAACATGAGTAAAGATTCTACTGGAAATAAAGTGGAGGGATCAATTTTCTATTGTTATGAAGTAATTAACGGATCCCCCACTAATTCTCCTTAATAGTATAATACATCTCTCCCCCACCTAGCTATGAGTCAAATAACAGGACAGATTGGGTTTTATAGCGTTGGCTGGCAACCAGTCTACCGTAGAAAACAATGGTAACCTACTGCAGGATAATCTTCTACCCAGACAGTCGTGTCTCTTTCGGGACAGGATCACCCAAAGCGTGTATAACGTATGGCATTTATATGGCTGCCCCGCAACTGACCTGTATATATAAAAAGTCAAGCAAAATCACAATGCACATGGCCTGATAACTGCATTTAGCATGAAACAAACCGTCGCCTCTGGGTGTTGACTTCAATATTTACTTTTATATTTATATACAATCTATCCGTGATATTAAGCCCTTTAACCCATAAATATTACATACCTCAAAACCTTTTTTTATTATATATACATAAAGTGATCAAACATTTGTTCATAGCTGATCGTACTACATTCACATGCATATATATATATATATATATATATATATATATATATATATAAATGAAACTATCTTTGTGTCTGTGTATGTGTGTGTATCCGTTACCTATAGACTCCGAAACGGCTGAACCGATTTTCTTGATAATTTACACAGTTGCACTATAAGAGTCTGCGAGTGTTCTTAGATAGGTTTTGTGTCGAGGTACCACCGATAAATATCGAAAATCGATAATCGAAAAAATCGGGTTATAGAAGGAGTGGTTCGATTTTAATCAAATTTCATACACTCATAGACAAAGACGTAAGAAACGATTTTCAGATATTTTAAGGTTGCAGTTCTTACAATAGTGCAGAAAATCGATAATATATATATGCATAAAAGGCAAGATGTTTGTGTGTGTGTCTGTTTATCTGCCTGTATGTCTGTATTTTCTTCAGCCCTTTTATTTTAGTTTTTGCTTCGTGTTTGATTCTAAGTAGGTATAATTGTAGTTCTTAGTCTCAGCCATGATACTATTTACTCAGAGGACTTATTTAGCCTTCAAAATTCAGTTTACGACGAAAAAACTTATTTGATATCGATACCAGGAAATCAAAATTGGACTTACATCCATTCATTTTTCTTTCAGTCTACGGTCTCGCTTTAACTGGAAACAACGATTGCTTTTTAATCTTTCCTGCCAACGTCCAAAGAGTCTGAACTCCAGGACCATGGATTAGTTTTAAAGCTTTCATTACACCCGAGCAACGCCGGGCTTTACTGGTAGTATATATATATATATATATGAAAGCAAACACTTAAAATAAACAACAAAACGTGAACAGATGCTTACATCGTAATTGAATGTCTTTTAAGCTTTGACAAATTTGAAAAATTGCTGCTTAATTAAATGATGAAATTCAATTTGGTTTTTAATTTTTATACCACCAAGAAATTACTTAATTATTTTCTTTGTTTTCTACTCGGCGTCTGTTTTAATTTCTAATTTTTTATTAATTTATTCGCCATACCTTATCTATTTCCAAACTTCGCCTTGCTGTTAAATCATAATTGAAATGAAAAAATATTCCATTAAAAATTCTCTTTTATAGACATTTATTAATAGGCGAAATAACTGTAATTGCAAACTGAATAATTCGTTAACTTTTTATTTTTCTCTAACAAAATTTATAAATCATCGTTTATCGTTAACGTATGTTTTTTTTTTTCATTTCAACCTCAAATGACGTCAGATAGCCAAACTTTAACTACTGTCCGGGTGCCAGCAATCAATTGTTTTATGTGCATTTTGGAACGTTGACTCTTGACTATAATTTTTTTTTATTAGTAGCATTCATTAATATTTCATATTAACGTTTTATTTTACCTCCAGGGCGACGTTCTCTCTTTTTCATTGCTTTTTTGTTCGGCATCTTTTCAGAATTCCTAAGTGCTAAAGTTTTCTTCTGCAAAAAACGTTAAGGAACAAGCGTCTAGTCTTCGTGGTGAAATGAGATCCGTTCAACATTTCCCTCAACATTACTCAATGAAATAGACGTCCGAAAAATACAAAAGAGCTGAAATGTTGTAATAAAAACAGAAAATAAAACTGGTGATCATGTGAACAAATTGTTGAATAATGACAACAGCTCGTCTCAGAACATTAGCTATTCATATATTTGCAAATGTGTCTTTGTAACAAATTTTGCAATTTCATAGAAAATATCTCAAGCAAAAACCCTTTTTCCATCAGAAAAGATAGGCATGTATTTAGCCTGATTTTTATTTTGTGTTTCTATATTTCTTTACCTTAATCTAATTTATTTTCTCGGTCTGTCCTTAGCATTCAACAACTTTGTATCGGTGGCATGTCTGCATAAATATATGTTCATAGTTATGTGATGATCATTTAAAAATACTTTGGACTTGGAACTGATATGAAGAATTTCCTGTAACTGTAAGCAAATGTTTACAATTTATTCCATCCAATTTACATGGAATAGCAAACTTTCAAGAGAATTTGCTTTTACAGTATTTACATTATTCGGACTATTGTCCTCATCTTTGTTGCCATTTGTACGGCGTTTTATAATAGATCATTCTATTTGGCTATATTTCTGAGATGAGGTAGTATTTACAGTATTTACATTATTCGAACTATTGTCCTCATATTTGTTGCCATTTGTACGACCTTTAATAATAGATCATTCTATTTGGCTATATTTCTGAGATGAGGTAGTATTTACATTATTCAGACTATTGTCCTCATCTTTGTTGCCATTTGTACGACGTTTCGGAGGTTGTACGCTCCGGCCTTCTTCAGGTGCTAGGAATTTCACCCGAACCTTTGATTACAATCACTGATGTATGTCATCCTTCTTCCTTGCATAAAACCTCGATTGAAAGTCATGAGTTATATGCCTCTAACCCTATAAGTCATTAAGGACACATGAGCCAGTGGATATAGACGTTGGTTAGTTCCTGTAACGTGACCCAAGTTGTGAGTTCATTACCATGCTACAGCCGTGGTGAACAAGTAACTTGCAGTGTTAGAGGGAGATAACTCCTGACTTCTAATCGAGGCTTTACGCAAGGAATGAAGAAGGTATACCCCACTGATTGTAATAAAGGGTTCGGTTCAAAATTCCTAGCACCTGAAGAAGGCCGGAGCGTACAACGGCCGAAATGTCGTACAAATGGCAACAAAGAGGAGGACAATAGTCCGAAAAATGTAAATACTGTAAATACTACTTCATCTCAGAAATATAGTCAAATTTGCTTTTATCTACTTCAATTGTTGAATTTTTAGAGAAGAATAGAACTTGGGTATTGAAAGTTTTACATTATATATACAATCTACAATAACATCAACAAAAACTGATCCATTACTTATCAAGTTTGGCAGAAGATCACATGTTTGGAAAATCCAGTAATAATTGTAAATACTTGTGTGGGAATGCGTTAGCTTTAGAATTAGTTTTAAATTATGTCTCTCCATTTAAAGAGATAAAAGCCACTAAGTTTCAAGGGTTTACTGGAAGTAAAATAACCAGATAGGACAATAAAAGGACTAATTGAAAAGAGACAAAAGATCACATTTGACATTGTATTTAAATTCTTGAAAATCTTGGTTGATGAAAAGCAAGAGGTCGAAATATATTTCTGCAAGTGAAAGGGTTTTAGAAGAAACTATTAGCATAGAACTTATGGTTGCAACAAGCGAAGTAGCTATTTATAATCGTACTGAATTTATAAAACCTTATTAGCATCAGCAAATTCTCAGGGCAAACATAAATGATTTCTAGCGACAGAAATAAGCCAGCAGTCCTAATATTTCGCTAAAAATAAAATATTAATAAAAATAAATTTAATTAATAATTTCAATAATTTTCTATTTTTCGGTTAAAAATATATATTTTCTCATATAGAAGTAATACTTTTATTGCTCTTGAGCTTTGCACAGGCAAATCTGGAAGATTGTGTAGCTTTCCCGAGTGTCTGCTCTTGGTTATTTTCTGCTTGCCGAAAATACTTCGAAAACGATCAATAGATTAAATTTTTAAAAGCTCTTATTGAAGTCAGTTTAACTTTTTTTCACACATGTTCAAAATATTTATTTTGGCTTGTTGACAAAACTATGTCGATGTTCTTGCTGATGTTTGCGAAATCAATTCTGACATGAAGTTAAATATATTCAGTACTATTAAACTTACCCTGAAGGAGTTGAATGGTTCAAAATCAAATAGGTACCTCCTCTAAGCTCAAAGTTTTTCTGGCAGTTATTACTTCTCTAACATATTTGATCGTCACTGGTTCTACTACATTTGTATACTAGTGACATACTAAACAAAGATTAGTGACTATGACTGACAGTTCTTAAACTTTCGTTTAAGTCCAATATATAAAAGCTGATATTGGATGACTGGAAACTGAATTATAGCTTAAAAAAAGAAAGACAAGTCCTCGAGTGTTTTTGAATGATTTACAAAGAATTTATTTGGAAAAACAAAAAATGAACAATCACAATTTGAAATATTCTTTCATGCACAAGAATATTTTTTCATGCTTCACAAAGCGAATTCTTATAAACGAAATGATGGTAAATGTCTACATACTGGCAGTATTTTTTGAAAGCGACAATTTCCGACAAAATTTAATCTCACACACCTTCATCTAAGAAATATCATTTTCTTTTTAAATCAGTATCACCCTAGGCAGGGCAGTAAAGGGGTTTTAGTGTGTGAAAGAATTAGGAAAAAAAACATTAGAGTGTGAAAAGTGGAGAAAAGCAATCAGGTGGAGAGTAGATAGCAATTGATATTGCATTTAAATTTTTGAAGATTATTGTTGGGTGGACCGCACAGAGATGGAAGGGAGTTCCACAAGTGAGAGATGCGAGAAAAGAAACAGTTAGCATAGAATTTACGGCTGCATTGAACCAGCTCAAATGTTCAAAATGAGCAATTACCATAGAAACAAAAAGAGAGGCAACACTGCGGCAGTGGAAAATAGCTGAAGGCAAGCTGCCAGATCAAGACGAGTAATAAAGCTGGTTCTTCTTGGGATTTTATAAAGGAGCTAAGGGTAAATAGCAGAGGTACCGCACCATGTGTGGCCACAATATTTTAAGCATCGAAGAATGCTTTTTATTTTAATCGATGGTTTTATTATCATTTTTTTTATAATATTAATATGTATTTTGATTACGGTATTAAGAATAATACTCGGAGTAATAGGTGTAAGATGAGAAGAAAAAGATGGAAGATGAGATGAACAAAGTGCAGAACGTCCAGGGCCGGATTTAGAGGAAGAAAGGTCATAGGCCATTCCGCTTTTGAGGCTCACCCAAATACTAGATTCTCACGGGTGGAGTGAAATAGAAGAGTGTTAAATTAAACAACTAAGTCGAGGATGGTCGTTGGTGTTTCAAATTACTGAGGCGTTACTTTGAGTCTACAACGTATTATGACAGCATGTGAAACTGGTGTGGATTCTTGTTGAGAAACCACGCAAAATAATAAATAACAAAAGCAGATATGGAGATAGAAAATGTAAGTTATATTAAACAAAAATATGCAAACTGGAACACGTGTTAATCAATTCAAGAATAGTAGGAATACTATTAGTAGAAACAATATATACAGTCTTGTAGTGAAGTATGTCAGGGTAATGAGTCGATATTCTTACTGACCAACTGACTCCTTACTAACTCTCTTCTGACCACCACTCAACCCCTGCCGTACACTGCCGACAGAATTATATGTACACATCAGGCGAGTCCATTCTTATGTGTAAAAAAGGGGTGCTCCCCAACAGAAATAATGGCCTATGACACTGGCTGAAGTTTCCCTACATTTTTAAGACCTAGGTTTCTAGGTAAATCTAGTATAAAGAAAGTTATACAGAATTTTATTGGTGAAGTAATAAATGTAAGCAACAGAAACTGTTTTTTCTTTGTATGAAACTTTGTTTAGTGAGCCCATTACAGCTCCAATTGATAATGAGATACAAAAATAATGAGAAGCAGTTGAATTTAGAAGGAAAATGTAAATTTTGGCAAAACTCGAATTCTTGTTTTCTTTGTGAATCTGAAACAAAATCATGATGGTCGTGAACAGAGGAAGAAAATATAATCAAGATCTTCACCATGGTGTTTCTATCTTCTACCTTCTTCTTCTTCTTCAGGACATGGGCGATCATCACTCTCCACAACCTCCTATTTTTCTTGTAGCTCTTCGCAACTTATTTCGCTTTGCGTAGCCTTCTGCTGCACCGTTCCGCCATCCATTTCTATAAACTCGATAAAGAGGAGACCTGCTGCTTTTTTCTGTCCCTCTTGTCCTCAAGTGGGTGTCAAATTTCCTAGCCACCTTCCGCACTATATGTTAAAAATTTTGTCTATTTTCGATTCTAAGTATAGGTGTCTTTTTACAAAATTTATATTGTTCGGATTGTTGTATTCATCTTTGTCGTCATATTCGTGACGTTTCGGCCGTTGTACGCTCCGGCCTCTTCAGGTGATTAGAATTTGAACCGAAATCCTTATTTCGTCTGTCAGATTGGGTAGATTGTTTGCATGCCACTTGCCATATCTCAGTTCCAGTTCTTTCCCTTTATTAACTGAACTCACTAAGTTTTTGTAAGTTTTTGTACACCTCTGCTCTGGCCAGGTATTGAACTCACAACACTTTGGGTCAAGTCACTGGATTACTTCAACAAACGATTTATTTAATGGGCTGTGTGTCAAATAGTATAAATAGATATAATACCTTATTTCAGAAATATAGAGTGGTTTCTTTTTTACAACTTTCCATAATATTTGTTAGTGACGTCCATGGAATTCTTATTGTTCTTTTGTAGAACTACAACAACTGCACCCGTTGCTATCTACTTATGTGACGATATTTTACGGCATTCACTTAAAATTTCACCTAACCTCTTGAAATATACATCATTAACTTAAATCCACTTCCCAGGTTTTTGAAGGACATTGGTATTCGGCAGTTGCTTCTCTGAAGACAAATGAAGAAAAGCTAAGGACAAACGCTTGCCTAGCATGTCTTTCACGTCTTCTTATATTCCTGCAGATTACCTTAATTGTCGGAGAATACGAGCCTAATGAAAAAAATGACCAGTACGACATTCTCGTACTTTCATTTCATCGTAAATAATGCTAAATAGCAATAAATACATGCAATAGGCTAATGAACTATAATGATGTCAGTGTCTTTTTTTTTGTCTCTTTTATGTTCGGTAATTACGAACGGACAATGCAAAGAACTACTTAATTGTGGTAAGAATGTAGGTGAAAGGCAGACGAAATATTGAAAAGGAACGAATATTGTCAGAAAGCAAAAGATATCGACACGCGAGTACGTAAGTTTATGAAACTGAATAAATCAAAAACAAACAAAAAAATAAACCGATCGACTAGAAATTGAATAACGACA